>JADRCD010192128.1:0-10481 GCA_019843815.1 Montemys delectorum
ATGTACTGATGCTTTTAGTTTGTAGCTGCATTAAAGATGGAAGATAAGTGGTTGTCTGATTACACCAGTTTGTCTTATCAACCTCTGTCTAGCCCCCAAGCCCATCTCTACAGTATCCTCCTACATTGCAATTTTACACGTTGTAGTGTGGGTTGTCATTGGTCATGTTAATTCTTTCTTGGAACTCTCCTGTAGACTGAGAGGCTGAACTTTTAAAGTCAAGGCGATAGTTGCATGGATATATCAAATAGCTTCCTGAATCTGGATTCTTTAGTCTTAAAAAGAATATGTTTGGCACCAAATATTTCCTTGTGCTTTTAGAACATGAAAACTTATGGGCATAATCAACAGGTCATAAAACAAAGTAGCATGTTACTTGTATTAAAGTCCATTCACTAGTCTTTAATCTTAAACTCAATCTGTGTCAAATCTCATCAGATTTTCTTGGTTTGCACATGTTAGTATGAATTAGCATTTTGGGGAATGGTGCTGAGATGTCCTTTTCTAAAGGCATCTCAGAGCATGTGGCTAAGAAGGTGCTACACAGAACTCGTCTACTTCAGTTGTGTCTGGGACAGGCCTAAAAACCTGATCACAGACCTGAGGTGTACACTTCAAAAGGAGTCTGTCTCTTGAGGTAGCCCAGTCGCTGACATCTCCTAACTCTGATGTGTTCCAGATTGGTCTCTGCTAAAGTCTGTGGAGAGATCTGCGTGCTTTCTTTATTCAGGCATAAAGGTGCCCTGAGAAATATTTCGTATTAGCTAAACTGAGAATGGACATTATTTCCTGGCCTCCACAGTGTTTCAATAATCCTAACTGATTTCCTAGCTGTAGTTAGCTTGGAATTTTTACAAAGAAGCTGTCTTATCAGACAGGGTGTCTCCAAAGTTAAGAGATTGCAGTTAGGCACTCATTATCAGGAGCACCTCTCACACAAGGCAGAATTGCTTTACTGACTAGAGAGAAGTTGTAGGGCTTCTGTCACTAATTATCTATGTTACAGCCAAGGATATTCTCAAGGACCTCCAGCTACTCACCTTAGAAAGACCCTGAGGATTTTACTTGGGGCTCCCTAATAGCCCAAGAAGGACACCACTGCTCCTCCGCCTTGCACCTGGCTGTTTGATCTTACTGACCTTGATGTAGCCATCTCCTGCCTACGTGACTTCTGCAGTTTGCCCTGTTTTGCTGTATACTATATAAGCCTGATTTCTACTTTGTACAAATTACATTCAGTTACAACGCTCCCTTGTGTCATGTCTGTTTGTCACTCACTGAATTCTTTGCCCACCAGGCCGGAACTTTTATCACCCCGCAGAACAAGGGGTCCCTGAAGCAACCCAGTCTGTGTCAAGAAGGTATGACTACCCAGTTACATCTAGGAAGTCCAGGGCCTCAGAAAGTGCATGACTCAGAAAGAAGAGTTATAAATCCATTTTGGCATTCATAACTGAGTTCAGAAAAGTCTCTGACATTTTCTTACTTTTGTTATCTGCAGAACAGTTCCTAGGAATGACTGCTGCAAACAGATGTTTCCCGCTTCTTTGTGCCTTGTTCCAAAGGACTGGAGAGGCACCAAGAAGTTTTGTTAAGAACAAAAGACTCTGAACAAATGACCCTGAGATTCCATCTTATACCAATCAGAATGGCTAAGATCAAAAACTCAGGTGACAGCACATGTTGTCGAGGATGTAGAGAAAGAGGAACATTCCTCCATTGCTGGTGGGATTGCAAGCTGGTACAACCACTCTGAAATCAACCTGGAGTTTCCTCAGAAAATTGGAAACAGATCTACATGATGACACAGCTATGCCAGTCTTGACATATACCTAAAAGATGCCCCACCATACCACAGGGGCATGTGCTCCTCTATGTTCATAGCAGCCTTATCTGTAATAGCCAGAAGCTGGAAAGAATCCAGATTTCCCACAATAGAAGAATGGATACAGAGGCCCAACAGGCAGCTGACTGAGACAGAGGCAGTAGATACTTACACCCAACCATTGGACTGAAGTCCAGGATCCCTGTGGTTGAATTAGGGAAAGGCTGGAAGAAGCTGAGGAGGGCAACCCCATAGGAAGACCAGCAGTCTCCATTAACCTGGACCCCTGAGATCTTTCAGACACCGAGCTACCAACCAGTCAGCATAGACTAGCTGGCATAAGGCCCCAGACACAAATACAACATGTATGTCTAATCCTTGAGAGACTTGAGGCCCCAGGGAGTGGGGAGGCCTGCCCAGGGTATAGAGGGTGGTGACATCCTCTTGGACACATGGGTGAGGAAGAATGGGATGTGAAACCGTGGAAGCGATTGTAAAAAAAAAAAAAAGTCAAAGTTAAAAAAAAAAAAAAGAACACAGCAAAGAACATAAGTTTTTGATAACTACCAAGAGAAGAAGCAGATGACCAGAGTGATTGAATACTCAAGAACACAATTGCCAGAAGGTTCTTTGTTGAGAACTGAGAGAAGAAGGCGCTCACTACGTGTGGCCTGACAGGTTCTGTTTTAAAAGATAGACCTGATAGACCTGTCTGCGTTTTTCTTTACTGTGCAGATCTTATCAAATGATTTTAATTGCGTGTATTCATCAGTTCATAGGCCTACGATGGTAACCATGAAATTCTACCAAAAAGTTCACTCAGTGACAGAGCTGGCCTTACTGCCTGTGTATTTAAAGCTAGTGTATGCATCCCTGGCCTCCATCTCTCCATCCTGGGTAGATCTTGGAACGTGTTTGAGTAGAATTAGTTATGTCATCAAACAATTCCCAAGGAGAAGAGCTAGACTTGTTTCTCTCGTTGGATCATGAGTACCTGCAGCCTAATTTGGGTGGTTGAGGGTGTGTGGTACCATCGGTTGCCAACAGGTTGCTTATGTGCCTTATGTGCGTTAGATAAATAATGTGTTTATCAGATTCAAGCAGAGTCCCAAGTAGTCAAGCTTTTCCTATTTCAAAATTACTTTATGCTGAGGATTAAGTAGCAATACTGGCAATAGAATAGGGGCTCAGGATAGAATGAAGTTTTTCAGTAAGTGTTTTCTAATATGTTTTTATTATCAATCCTCATGCTTCTCTTCAAACTGCTCAAACCTTGCCCAGCCTTCCTCTAAAATGATGCCCCCGCCCGCCACACTGAATGTCACTGTGGACTGCTTTTCAGGACTTGAAAATGATTCAGCAGAGAGAACCTTTTGGTTAATCTTGTTTACTAGAGTGGGATTTGAGCAGTGGCAATTTAGACTCATAGCTGCCAGATGGTGGATGGCCTTGGGAGGCTACACCATTTGCTTAGAATACAGAGTCTGAATTCTCCCTTCACTATTCACCTAAAAAATGATTCTTAGTTAGAATTTTACAGAAGCACTCT
Source organism: Montemys delectorum (assembly GCA_019843815.1). Lineage (NCBI taxonomy): Eukaryota > Metazoa > Chordata > Mammalia > Rodentia > Muridae > Montemys > Montemys delectorum. The sequence continues at coordinate 3,375 of JADRCD010192128.1, forward strand.
AGCTCTGTATTTATTTACAGCCTGCGAAACCAGCAGGTACAGTCTCGCCAGGTACTTAAACTTTAAAGCAAATTCCACAGGTCTCATAGAACCCTCGTCTTTGTGCCTCTAAGGAAGACACCCTGGAGAGTCAGCTTCTGCCCAGATCCAAGACTCAAGACAGAAATAACGATTGAGGAAATAATTTACTTTCTAATTTGTAAAGCAAACAAGAGAAATAAAAAAGAGCAGGAGGAAGCCAGCTGCCGGAACAGCAGCCAAACGGGATCCTGTTCAATAGGTGAGCAATTATAGCCTGACTGCAATGGGGATAAAGAGGCTCCCAGGCTCGCCCACTTTTCATTAAACAGCTAAGTGGAAGGAAGGAAGCGTTTAGTGACAACAGAGGGACGCTGATGACGGGACTGAGAGGAAAAATAATGGCTCGTGTTTGTGCAGCCAGAGCACCAGAGCAAAGCTGGCTGAGAAGGCTCTTTTATCAATCAGAGGTCACTGACAGGCTGATTTCGAGCTCGGTATGGAGGGCGTTCAGCGCAGAGACACGAAAGCTATTTCCTTGGCCCCAATAAGCAAGGCGAGTGGCCACAGAATGCCCTTTACCCTGCCTGCCCCTGGTTTTCTTCCCAGTGTGCCAGCCAGTGTAAACCAACCCGCCCAATGCTGTTTTTAAATGCAACCCTCACTTTGGAAAGAACCGGAGAAGGACACGGCTAATCAAAGGGGAAGCCAACTTTGTTACACCTTGCCTATAGGCGGGGTCTTTACAATATCAGCTCACCGTAGAAGAAAGCAGCTAACTCTCCTGTATACCAAGGACAGACAAGACACGGACAAAGGCTGCACTCTGGTGGTATGGGCTCTCAAGAGGAGAAACCACAGCACCCTGGAAATTCAGCATGTTTATTATATAGCGTTGAACAGAGAGTTGGATTACTGCGTATAGTTGGGCAAGGATGCATACATACATATAGATAAACAATCATGCAGGATTTATGGTAAAAAAAAAATTGGATTAAGGAAACAGATTTAGATAATCTAGGTAGGAGGGGCCTCTGTAGGGAGCAGTCTATAGGCTATCAACATCCTGGGGAGAAAACTAAGGTGACATTCTGCATTCATGATTAACACTCACCTTCAGTTCTCCCACAATGGCTTTGTCACGCCTTTGAGCTTAACCTCAGGTAAGCTGCTTTGCCATTTCTCCCGGGTCTGAGGCTCAGTGGTCTTTGACATGGCCAGGTCATGTCAACAGACACATTCATACAGAATTTCACAGACTCAGGATTTTTTTTTTTTTCTCCTTGAAGACACTACTCAGTGCATGTCTTCTTCATTGCAAGTGAGCCCACAGAAATCACACGTTATGTCATAGAACACACAGTAAAAAACCACGCTCCAAACCCAAAGACTTCTGTAATGAAAGACAGATTCCCTTAGGGGATGCACTTGAAGCTTCATTTACATTGAGGCTGCAAGGAGCAGGCCTAGGCACGGGGTTAGACTCTATCACCCATTTGGCTAGCCAGGGGGGTTGTAATCAAATCTCTGCCCTGTGCTGAATTCTATGGTGATAGAATTAGAGAATCTAAATGGAAGCCATTTCTTTTTGTATTAGTTGTACCATAAAAGGGGAAAAGTGAGACAAACCGGTGGTCCAGAGTCGCTTGTGAAAGTTAGAATACAGGTTTAAACTGAGCCCTGAAAGCAATACCGAAGAGGAAGTGTTTCTGACTGAAGCATGTGAAGGGAGAGAGCACTCTGTAGGTTGAAGGAACAGGAAAGAAAAGTCAGCCTTTCCCTCAATAAATTCCTCACAGATCTAACAGCTCATTTTGTTGTTTAAGAAAATTATATCATAGGATAGAAATGTAAGAGAATCAGAAGAGATTTTTAAGATGAAAGGCTATGTAAAAATAACTCAGGAAAAATGGGAATACACACACACACACACATATAAATGTTCTTATAAACTTATTCATAATAAAATATCTAAGGTATTAATATTTTCTGCAATAGAATAGTTAAATATTTTTAAGGTAGGATATTAAGCATATTTTAGGAGAGACTTCATTTTGAAAATTTTCATGCACTTAGTAGTTACATTATCTTAGGTATCTGAACCTATGTCAACAGTTTCATCTTTAAACATCTCATATAAATTCCTTTATCTGAATATAGAACTGCATAGGTTTTCTTTTCTTTTCTTTTCTTTTTTCCATTTATTTTCCAACAGTTTCTGTTTAGCTCAGATTGGCTCTGAGTTGAGAGTCTTCTGCTTCAGCGTTTTTAATGCTGAGGTTACAGGTGTGCATCACTTCACCAGGCAGTAAAATATTTTGTTTGTCTTTTATCAGAGTGTATTAAAAAAAAAAAAAACCCATTGTCTCATAAATATCAGCCCGCCATTGAACTTTCTCTGGAGCTGAGGGTGATCTTGACCCTGGAATCTTCCTCTATCTACCTCCTGAGAGCAGGGATTACAGTAGCATGCCACCAATCCTGGTTTTATGTGGTTTTAAGAGTTGAACCTAGGGCTTTTTGCATGCTAAGAAACCAAATTAGCTACACCTCAAGCACCAGAGAGTGTATCGTAATCAGTATACTTTCCATGAATTATTTTTAAAATAGTAAGTTGCTTTTGTTAAATGTAAATGCAAACATTATAAAAATATATCTATTTTGTTTATTTATTTGCAATCTCCCTTTCCTAACTCTGGCTGATCTGTAATTTTGCTTTTTTCCTCAAAGTCATATAAATAGAATCATATAATATGATAACATTTTTTGTATATTTCTTCCTGTTTATAGTGTAATTATGAGATTTATCCACATCCTTGTGTTTTGTGTAATTTATTTCTTTTAATTGATAAGTAATATTCCATATTATTTTTCACAGACTATCTATCCATCATGTACAGATCATTTGAAATATTTGTCTGAGTATGATTTCCCCCAAAACATCCATACACATCTTTGTGTCACCATCTTTTCCTATTTCTCCATTTCTTGGTAATGTGTAAAGCAGATTGGGCTCCATAAGAAAGTGGGAGTATCATTTTGCATTCCAAATGATAATGTATGAAAATTCGTGATGCTCTCCATGCTGGTCAAATCTGTTTCATGTAAGCTGTTTAAGCTGGGATGTAGTATTAGCTCATTGTATAAATGGTCTCTAATACCACCCTCGACTTGATATAAAGAGGAACTCACAGGATGTTTGTTTTAAACAAGAAAACTCATGAGTTATTGCACTGAAGGGACATGAACTATAATCAGCAGAAGGAACAGCTTACGAGGAGAAGTTCTGAGCAAGTCAGACACAAGCTGCCTGGTATCTTCTCTCTGTGGCCTCAAGGGAAATGAGCTTAATTCTTGTAGGACTAATTTGTAGCAATCCGAGTGGAGAGTTTTCACTAAAGAAGCTCACAATCTCAGTGTCCAGGGTTATGTGGTGAAGTACTTCTGTGAAGGACAGCTGTTTGGATCCCATACTTCACCCCATCATCTGAGAAAAACCAGGTGGTTGTCAGGACACATTGATGGTATCTGCTTTTAAAATTATCTCTAAGTGTTATCTTTTTATGTTTTGAATATAAATTGCTTATTAACTGAATTTTAAAAAATAGTTTTTATTTAGCCTATGGATTGTTCTCTTTTCTGTTCCTCCTTTTAGTTCTGACGGAGTCCTTTTATGTGCAGATGTTTTATGTCTTTGCTTGACTGAGGTCATAAAGACTTTTCATTACGCCTTTGGTTCCCCTTGTGCCTCACTTTGTAGCTGAACCTGCGTATGTTCTTCTCACCTTAGACCAATTGTTGTTGTTTGTTGTTTTCCTCTTCCTTTTCTCCCAGAAGCACTTTATCTTGCCTTCTAATCTTAGGCTTCTGATGGATTTAAAAAATCTACAGTCACAAGTCACCTGCATTTTCCACATGTTTAATGCGACAGTGGCATTCTCTCTGTCCTTATACATCTTATGTTGAAGTAGAAGTCTCAGGACAAATGTTGCAAACTTTGGAAAGTTATTTGATTTTACTCTTTTACTCACTAGTTCCAATACTGAAAATATTCAACATATAAAACCATACCTACAGCATAATCTTAACCTTAATCTCCTGCTGTGCTAGATTTTTTGATACGTAATATCTGCAAGTCTGATATTTTTCCTTCTTTGTAAAGAAATGATGATGAACATTCTTTCCATGTGAAGACTGAAGACATCTGCATATTAGAAAAGTCACATGACTGGAATGAAAGGTGATAACACAGTCTTGGGAAGACACTGATGTGAAAAACACAAGTTACTGTTGGTGCAAACAGAACACAGAAAGCATGACAAAATATAGTGAAAATGATAGCAAGTGCCCTCACTCTTTTCCTCCTATTTCCTTGGACACTTAGCCTTTAATATTTAACAAAGTTTAAACTATGTTAAATATATTTCTGTTTCCTTTGTTATCAAGATTATGCTTTGTGTAAAAAGTCAGAACGTCCTGAGGCTTCATTCAGTCCTATCTCCAGGAAAGTTTTTAATATGGGCCAAGAGACAAAATTTACTTGCTCTGATTATAATATATAGGTGGGGCCTGTATTATTTGATATTTTCCAGGTTGTAGCATATATTTGTTCTTCCTCTATGCTTCCATTCTACTTCTAACCCCCCAGTGTATTTTCTTAATAATGTTTGCCACAAATCCATTTTTATAGAAATATTCATCCCAGAATCTTATAAATAAGCCATTTTCTATTTTTCTAAAGTATAAATTTAAACTAAAATATTAAAAACACAAGAGAAAAAGCTATAAGCTAAGGCACAGACGAGGAACTCAAGACAAAGAAAGTTTGTGGCTGATAGGATGACTCAGTGGGTAAACACTTTCATGTGTAAGCCTGACGACCCAAGATCAATTCCTCAAACTGACTCCTGAAAGTTGTTCTCTGACTTCCATATGTGCACTGTAGCACATGTGGGCTATGGTAAATATGCACACATTTGCATTTTAAAAAACCACAATGACACTGCTACTATTGTTAGTAGTAGTAATAATGATAAAGTAAAATAAAATAAAGAAAATATGTATGTCCCTCAAATGTTATTTAGTGTGCTTTATTAAAATAGAAATATTTTCCTTCTCTGCTCTGAGTTCTTCCATGTTTGATTGTTTATCAGCATGTTCCTGTCTTCTGGTCTTTGTAAGCCTCCTCTGATGGTCCTCTTACTTTCCTGGCCCATTTTCTTCCCAAATTTGGTGCTTCTACTATATTGTTGGTCAGACAATAAGGCTGGGTGATGGTGGGAAAATTCCCCTCTATTTATTTTCTTCCCTATATGTTTGTAGCATGGTACCAACTGTTCTCTATGTTAGAACATTTTTCATCTCATCATAGAAAGCAAAACTTTACCCCGCCCCCCCCAAAAAGACTAAGTATATTGATTCTGCAAATAAAAGGATATCAAAACTGTCATCCATTTATTGGCCTTAAAATGTATTTGATTTTGAGAGGCTCTGTCCCTCAATCTCAACAAAGAGACCTCTACCCTACCATTGTCCCATGATCTTCTTGGGCAGCTGCTGTATTTTTTTTTCTCAAGGCAGGGTTTCTCTGTATAGCCCTGGCCTTCCTGGAACTCACTCTGTAGACCTGGATGGCCTCAATCTCAGAAATCCACCTGCCTCTGCCTCCCAAGCCCTGGGATTAAAGGCGTGTGCCACCACCGCCCAGCCAGCTGCTGTATTCTTATCTCTTAGCCCAGATGGTCCTGCTGAGACTGACCTCATTACTTGATTCTACATCCTTCATAGTCTGGCAAGTTCCATAGCAATAGGCAGATATTCAAAGGGCTAATCAAAACCATTGCTAGAATTTTTGGTGACATGATTAAGAAAGAAACTTGCTTTAATGTTGTTATTTTGGACAGTATAGTTTCTAGTCACATTGATCTGATGAGAGGTGTGTGGATCGTAATATAGAGAAAACAGGCTTAAAACTGAAAAAAAAATACAGATGAAAATAAAGACTGAAGAGGAGACAGTCAATGATAACATTGTAATCATTCTAGTTACTTAAGATACCAAATGCTTATTTTTGTCCCAGGTATTTTGAGTTTAGTTTCTGTGACATGTCACCATGTAGATCTTAATTTATATGATTATGAAGAGAATATACACACATGCACAAGAACAAATCCTCCAAAGACACACAATATTTCTCAAAAAATAAAGTAGGAGACTTTCTTGATTCTTATTGCCATTGTCATGGTTGCTTGTTTAATTTTGTTTGATTATTCTATGCCGGGGATGGAAAGCAATGGCTTTTAAACATGAGGAAAATACTCTCACACTGAGATATATCCTGTCCCCTAGTGATAGACCAGTATCACACAGAAGTCATCTGCCCCGTTAGAGAAGCTTTTTCGAAAGTGTAGAGATGTTACTATAAACAGTGAACAAGACAAAACGCTCAGTGGCTTTCTCATCAAGAAGAAATATGTCCATGCGGAACCAGTAAGTAGCATGACGATAGTAAAAAAAAATGTGTGTGTGTATATTGTGATCCATGCCAATACAGGCTAAGAATGCTCTAATGTCTTCATGTGTTTACATCAGCAGAGGTTTCACCCACTTCCCCACCTGAACTCTTCCTTTTCCTTCAAAATTCAGCTTTAATACTGTATGTGCTATGGAAGGTTTTCCTGGAAAGATGAGCCCTGAGGAGAGTAAATCATTCTTGAAGAATAGACCAGATTTCAACATAAGGATCTGTGTCTTCCCCTCCTACATTGGCTTCACCCGTTGGCTGATATGCCTATGGTGGAAATATTTACCTTGTGCTATCCCAGGAGACTGCTATTGGCCAGGAAATCCACAGAGTCCAACAGCTCGGTGCTCTGAGGAGGACTCTGATAGATACTCTTCGTTTTGAGACCTGTCTAGTCTAGAATTCTGTAGTTCTTAACTGTGTGATGTTGATACACACTACAAAATGTGGACTTGTGACATTTTTAATGTGTCAGCTGTTGGGTGGATTCCATGAATAAAATCAGCCAAGCTTTAAAATATATATATATATATATATATATATATATATATATATATATATATATA
>JADRCD010192136.1:0-10350 GCA_019843815.1 Montemys delectorum
AGTTTCCAGGCAAGGCTTTCTTATGCAGGGCTTGTTGGAGTTCCTTTAGTTGTCAGGTCCTGAATTGTCCCTCAATCCACTTCCATCATAGGCTTGTGCTCCTCAAACATCTCTCCGTTCTTTAAGGGATTAGAGCTGAAGGCACGCCTGCTTCTCCATCCCACTTCAAGTGCATTCTCAGAGGATATGTTTGTAACCTTAGAGACAATGTTCAAGACGTGGAAGCCAACCCTGACAAAAACACTTGCAGGACGTCAAGTCAGGGACACACCAGGTGCTTTTCTGTCCAGGGACAGTTTCTCCCCTGATAGCTGAGATGGCTTAGAGTCAGCAGCCATTAGACAGTCAGAGTGACTTTAAAGTATTTTCTCTGTCTGTAAAGTGGCGGCTTCTGCAGTTCCTCTGTGGTCTGTCCCTTAGCCAATTTCATCCTTTTCTGTAACTGAAGTAATTTTCATTACCACACCACAGTGTTTCCAAGTGTGGTCCCAATGTCATGAAGCTTACAGCACCCCATGAATCTATGCCGAACCCAGGCTCTATTATCCAGGCCATAAATATTTTCTGGAGAGAGAAAATGGCAAGCAAGCCTGACCACGGACACTGTTCTCTAGCCTGGTCTCTACAGTACTCTCTTGCCTGGAAAGGATAGAGTTGCTAAACCATGTATGACCAATCTATATTTTTCATTTTTTCATGGAGGAAATAAGTTCCTGCACTAAATCCATCTGGTCCTGAGCAATTTTTTGTGGTTGGGAAGTTTTCGATGACTGGCTCTGAGGTCGTCTCCTGAACTTTCTGGATGGGTGCATTTCCATGAGACGACCAGTGTTAAGGATAAGGAAGGAGACGCAGGACGCGGCTCTCAGGTGCTCTCGCTGTATCTGTGGGGCCTTGGGAAATAATCCAGTGTCTCACAGATTCCAGGTTATTTCAGACGCGCATTTGCATTTTACTATTAACGTCAGCATTAAGACGGGAGCGTGTCCTGGATTATCATTTCTGTCCGCGGTTTGTTTGATACCGCACGCGCGATCGCTTTTATAATACGGAAATCTCGGGGTCGTCACGCGGCCCCGCGGGATTCTCAGGTCAGCGGAGCGAGGACGCGAGGACGCAGAGTCTGTGACGGTGACAGCCGAGCGCCCCGGGCTGTGTTTGCTGTGTCCGCACAGCAGGCGGGATGAAGCTAGACTCGGCTCTGAGCAGAGTTCGATCCTGTCCGCGGCAGCTATGACGTCACTTCCGGGCCATCATGGCGGCGTAGGGCTGGCTCCCGGGCCGCCACAGCCGCAGGCAGGGGAAGCCTGCGCGGGCGGCCACGGCGCGGGCGGTGCCCCGCCCCCGGGTCTGGCCACGCCCCCAGGGAGCACGGCCTCCACGATCAGCACCGCGTAGCCTACCGGGGCGGGGAAGGGAGGGAGAGGGGGCGGGGCGTGAGCTCAGAGCATTGGATCTGTGACTCATACAGGACCCCCGTGACCCTGATCCTGCCTTGACCACCCACACCGCCATAACTTCCAGCCCCACCCACCCGGGCCGCAGGCCCCATGAACCCGCCGCAGCAGCCACTCGCAGGCGCGGTCCTCCCAGTCGTGCAGGACTTGGGCTAGGAGGAAGAGGTCGGCGCGGGAGAGGCGGGACCGGAAGAAGTCGCCTGTGGGGCGGGGCAGGTGGGGAGTGAGTCGAGGGGCCAGGCTTCAGCACCTCATCTGCATCTCATTAACATAAATGCCCAGGAGCCCCATGCGGACTAGATCATGGAATCTGCATAAATTAGCATACAGCCCTGGCGTAGGACTGGCAAATGTGCGAGGCTCATTTGCATAAATTAGCATAGGGCTCAAGTTAGCGATTGGAGATTTGCATCAGCTCCTGCCTTAAGGGTCCTGCTCTGTTTGTATTTTTGTCTCCATCTTTATTCTCCTCTTTTTTTTAAGGATTTATTTTATTTATGTGTGTATGTTTTTCGCCTACATATTTGAACTCAAGACCTCTGCTGCTTGCACACTCCCGACCCACTCACTCTGGTCCCACTAATTCACTGTAGCTGTCTTCAGACACACCAGAAGAGGACATCAGGTCTGAGTTTGAGGCCAGCCTGATCTACGGAGTGATTTCCAGGACAGCCAGGGCTACATAGAGAACGTGTCTCAATTAAATATATATATATATATATATATATATATATATATATATATATAAACAAATAAATAAAATTTTTAAAAAGTCTCTTTTGAGTGTATATGCCTACTTCAGTTCACTTTGCCTGCCTGAAAACTAACACTCAGGAAGGTGTGCTCCAGGATCTTCTGTCCCTTGCAATTATACCATGGTGCTGCCAAAGTCCACCTCCAGGCTGGGGTACTGGCCTGGGCCACAGCTCTGTGTCTGGAGGTTGCGGGAGGGACCCTCTCTGCAGTTCTCTGTAGGGCCATCAGTATCAGTTAGCTTTCAATGCACACACAGCTCAAGCCAAAATCGATGTCCAAGCCATATTATTTGGGTGGTGGGGGGACAGTGAATTTCTATCTCAGGTTAGTTGATTTTTAATAGATATGATGGGCACAAATTTGTTGCACTAAATCTCCCTCCAAAATATACCTGTGGAAGAAAAACACAATTCACTTAATAAGACTACAAGTTGCATGCCTATATTGGGCAGATGTACCACTACTCTATTATATTCCCAGCTATGAAAACCCTTAGAACTTAATTCTGCTCAATTTTTCTTCTACCTCCTCTTCTTCAGTCTTCCTCTCTCCCATTGTCATTCAAGTTACTCTTTCTCCTCTGTCTCCAAAACATTTGAGCTCCACCTCTCTTCCATTGCCCAATCACTAGCTGTAGCATTTATTTTACAAGTTAAAATGGGGAGAAGGTTCACAAGATGTCACCAAAGTACATGATTCACTGCTCATCCCAGACAGTCCTTCTAGGGGAAGCAGAATTAGCATTAAAATGTAAACAGCATCGGGGAAACCTACCTCAGATGGCCACAGCTGCACTTAGATTCAGACAAGGAGTTCATTTTAACTAGCTCTGACTGCTCTCTGCATCAGGGCTAAGTGATCACTATAGAGAATTACTTTTTACCTTTGTTTTTAGTTTATGTGCACGTATGTCTTGCCTGCATACGTCTCTTTGCAGTTCATGAAGAGGCCAAAAAGAGCATCAGATCCCTTGGGACTGAAGTTACAGAAGATTAGCTACCAACTGGTTTTCTGGAATGAAACTTGTCTTCAGTCTAACAAATCTCAGTGCTCTTGACTAGTATGCAGCCTCTGTGTCTTAATTTAAAACTTTTTGACATTTTAATTAAAACATTATATTATTCCTTATCCTCTCTCCACGCCTTCCCTAATACCAAGTCATCATTTTGAATATCTTTGAGAAAGTATTACAAGTACATGAATAAAACATGCTGAGTGCATTTCTGTTGGTGGTGTTTATATGCTCCAGGGATGATTACTTTGTGTTGGATAAGCAATTAAAAATATCATCTTTCTTCTCATTTGACCACATGAAAGACACTTGCTGTGTTTCTACTTTCATCGTGATCCCTTACTCCTCTGGAACCATAAACCAGATTAAACAATTTCATAAGTTGCCTTAGACATTGTATTTTATCATAACAACATAAATGACACTAATATACAGTTGAAAAGTTTTATACCCGCCAAGAGTATTTTCATGTAACTGAAGAGAACTTTGACATCTAAAGTTCTCTTTACTAAACATCCCTTACTGTTTCCTTCATTTGGCTTTTTTCCATGAGTTTGCAAGTACAAATAAAATTGGGAGACACCATAAAATTAGAATTGATTTCTAATGCTTTTCACATTTAAAAAAAAAATAATCTGAGTAAATCAAAGTAAATGAGTTGGCTAAGATCTTACCAAACTTTTTGTCCACACAGAATAATTTTGGTAGAATTTAATATGATCAAAGAATACTGTGATATGAAAAGGTTTGACAGATTTATTACATACTAAAATTTCTTTTTTTAAGGATACCAGAAAGGGCAAAACATTAACACATTGTCTATGTTTATGGAGTTTCTCTGCATTATGATTTTGTCTCATGAAATTTTCTAAGTCTTTTTCTAAGACTACTGTTACATACAAAGATTTACCTCATTGATAATTAATAGTGTTTCTCCCCAGAGTATGTTCTTTTATGTATTCATAGATAACTGTGTTGTGAAAATATTTTATCACATTGAATACATTTGCAAGACTTCTCTTCAATATGTGTTCTGTTATATATTCAAAGATGACAATGATATACACATGTTGGGAAGAAGTAAAAGATATTTCTCCTAAGGATTGATTTTTTTTGTTACCAACCACCATTTCATCATAGTGAGAAGCTAATATTAAGTCCCAGGTCTTAGGGACCTGTGTAATTAACTATATCAGCTTTCATTATTCTTGTTTTGTTCTCCAAAACTTGACTGTTCTTAACCATAAATTTTATTATTCCTGTTGTATTCCTCAAAATTTAATGCCCTTTCCAAATCATACATGAACAAAATGGCTATGATAGGTTAGACTATAAAGCATACATTCTGAATCATTTGACATAGATTACGAACATAAAAAAATGGGGGCTGGTGAGATGGCTCAGTGGCTAAGAGCATCACTACTATTCTGAAGGTGCTGAGTTCAAATCCCAGCAACCAAATGGTGGCTCACAACCACCCATAAAGAAATCTGATGCCCTCCTCTCATGTATCTGAACACAGCTACAGTGTACTTATATATAATAATAATAAATAAATCTTTTAAAAAAGAACATAAAAAATCGTGATGGGGGGAAATGAAGATGTAACTGGGCATTGGTGTTTGTGGTTTTCAAGTTTAGAAACTATAAATCTTCCTGGCTCACAGTGGGGATGGAGTATTGCAGCTAAGCTTCTGGGAATATTTTTGTGGCCCTGATTGATCAACAGTGACATACTTATAGTAAATTCTTACGATTTGCATTGTTCTGGAGTATGAGATGTACTGAATATCAGTGGATCCCATAACATAAAGGCTTTATGACATTCCTGACACTCATACAATTCTCTCCTGTATGAATGGTTTCATAAGGATAAGGAATACAGAGGTGTGCAAAGGCTTCACCATAGTAAATACATTAATAATGTTTCTTCCTAGTACTAATTCATACACAATGTGGTAGACTATAGGACTATGCAAAGGCTTCACTATATCAAATGCTTTCTAAGGGTTTCTGTCTTAGCATTTCCAGGGCTAGGAAAATATTTCATGACAAAGGCAACTCTTTTAAAAGCAAACATTTAATTAGGGCTGGCTTACAGTTTCAGAGGTTTGGTCCATTTTTTTTTGTAGCAAGAAGCAGGGTTGGCATACAGGCAAACATAATGCTGAAGAAGGAGCTGAGAGTTCTGCATCTTGATTTAAAAGAATCAGGAAGAATCTGTCTTCTTGGGAGCAAGTAGGAGGGTCTCTTAAGCATGGGGTTGAAATTAAAGCCCATCCCCACAATGGTGCACTTTTTCCAACCCAGTCACAATTCCTGACAGTGCATCTCCCTGGGTCAAAGATATTTAATGTAGCCGATTCCACTCACTGGCCCCCATATGATTGTTCAAACACATGAATGGATGGGGACCACACTTAAACATAGCATTGTGTAAAATACATGAGATCCAACTTCAAAATCCACATCATTTTTAGCAGTCTCAAAAATGGTAAAAGTCTAAAGTTCATCTAATTAGATTCAACCAATCCTCTAAATGTAATCCCCCATATTTTCAAAAACAGATAGAACATCATATATGTCAAAATTTTCAGGATATACTTCACCATTACTAAAGGTCATTATGAGGAAATATTGGACCTAAGCAAGACCAAAATCCAGGTGGGCAATCTCAAAACTCTTCATGCCCATGTCTGAAGTCAAAGCATGCTTCAGTTCTCTAACTTCTTACTGTTTTGTTCACTAGAGCACACATCATTCTCTCTGGCTGGTTTTATTCCCTGAAAGCAGTTTACCTGAGCAGATATACCACAGCTTGATAATCTCCAAATCTTGGGTTCTCCATGACAACTTCAATATTAGAGGTTCTTGTTCCAGTATCTGGGATCCACACGTGATCTTCTGCACTTCTCAAAAGAAATTGTGTCACTTTTTTAACACTTCCCTCTATAGCACTCTAGGTTCTTGTTGACTCTACTCTACTGCTGATGCTGTTCTCGGTGCTCATCCAATGGACTGACATCTTCAATAACCAGGGTTCTGATGCTGCACGGACGCTTCACAGCTTTCCTCTCATACACTCCTTTCATGTTGCCAAGTCTTACTGCACTGCATAACACCTTTATGCCTTTGAAACCAATACCACCTGGGTGATTCTCACATATGACCACGTCCAGGTGCACCACAAGGTACAACCTTGGCTATCTCTGGAACACAACTTCTTTGTCGTCTCAAAAAAACCCCACCTACAAGAAGGTTTTTACCTCAGCAATGGGGGTTTCTTCATCACACTAAATTTTTAACTACACTTAACAAACATCAACTGTCTCAGTAGTCCCTTCTATCCTTACCTCTAAAGTCAGAACCACATGAATAAATCTGCTGAGGTCTGCTGCTTGCCTGGGTTGGAACATGGCCCCTTCCACTATATTTTCACCAACTTTCTATTTTTCTACATCTTAACTGCCTCAGCTTGGCTGTCCTGGAACTTGCTCAGTAGATTAACTTTGAACTCAGGGATCTCCATGGCTCTGTCTCCTCATTGCTGGAATTAAAGATGTTTTAGACTTTGCCTGTAACTATGACTTTCTTTACATAAAATGTGTTCTGTACCTGGGTGGCTTGAAGCAAAAATAGGTTTGACTCCATTCTCCTAGGATCTAAGGCATGTACATCCTTGTCTGGACATATGTATTTTATTTTAGGTCTTAAATTGAAAACCCAGAATAGTAGTCACAATCCATCACTTGTCAATTTGACACATACTTTTAACCTCTCTGTGCATATGAAAACAATAACCAGGGAATAATAATTCCTAATAAAAAACAGTTGTATGTATCCTTCATACAACTGCAAATACCTAAGTTAGCTGGGTGGACTCTTGTCCTAATGTCACGATCACCATTCCTTTAATACCATTTAATATCCTTGATCATAGTGTTAAGCTTCATTCCATTCCTGGTGCAATGTTTCTCTTTGAACTTTACCTTTTATATTTTTCCTGTCTAAGATTATTATACTTCATCAAAAAAATAAGAAGAAAAATAAACACAGTCTATGCTGGTATTTCTGGACTTCCTTTGTCAATGCAATTAATCTAACTTTTGTATTAGCCTTATATACAATCTACATAAAAGGGCAAAAGGCAGAAAAATCCTCAGCAAGACATCATAAAACCTATAAACAAAGTTCAAATCACCTCCAGTACCTATATTTTCTATATTCCTACTAGGATAGCCGATTAAATTCCACTTAATTCAAATTAAATATCAAAAGTTTAAAAATCCACATTACTCCAAACAAAAACATGGTGAGGCCTTTCATAACACTACTTAAGAAGAGACTCTGTGACAAAGGCAACTGTTTTAAAGGCAAATATTTAGTTAGGCCTGGCTTAAATTTTGAAATTTTTAGTCTCTTACCATCATAGCAGAAAAAATGACAGCATGCAGGCAGGCATGATGCTGGAGAAAGGAGCTGAGAGTTCTGCATCTTCATGAGAAGACCCCCAGGAAAAGACAGTCTTCCCGTCAAGTAGTAGGCGTGGGTACACTGTTTGGGCCGGTGCTCCAAAAACCACCCCCATAGTAATTCACTTCCTTGAAAACTCTACACAATACACGCCCTCAAATAGTCTCAAGAGGGCCAAGGACATTCAAATTAACAATTTATTTTTATGATAACTTCTTTAAAGCATTTAAATATGATTAAGACATTGCAAAGGCTTTACCACATTGTTTACATTCATGAATCCCATATTTCCAGTATGGGATCTTTTAAGTTACAGAGACTAGTGGGATAGGCTAAGGCATTAGCACCTTGACAATATTCAGTTTCTTTCCATCATGGTTGCCTTTATGTTTTTGAAGACAAAAACTTTGTGAAAAGGGTTTTTCCATATTGATTACATTCATAAGATTTCTTTATGTATGTCCACTTTTATGATTTTGAAGACATCACCCTTGTGAACAGGCTTTACCACATTGACTACATTCTTAAGGTTTCTTTCCACTATGATATCTTTCATATCTTTGGAGATGACTGGACCTTGCAAACACTTAACCACATTGATTACATTTATATGGCTTCTCTCCTGTATTTGTTCCTTTATGATTTCGGAGATGAGTGTGACTTGCAAAGGCTACCGCATTGATTAAAATTATAAGGCTTCTCTCTGGTATGAGTTCTTTTATGATATTGGAGATTACGCTGACATGAAAAGGCTTTCCCACATTGATTACATTCATAAGGCTTCTCTCCAATATGAGTTCTTTTATGATATTCGAGACTATTCTGACGTGAGAAGGCTTTACCACATTGATCACATTCATAAGGCTTCTCTCCGGTGTGGGTTCTTTTATGATATTGGCGATGACTGAGTCGTGAAAAGGCTTTCCCACACTGATGACATTCATAAGGCTTCTCTCCAGTATGTGTTCTTTTATGACACTGGAGATTACGCTGACATGAAAAGGCTTTCCCACATTGATTACATTCATAAGGCTTCTCTCCAGTATGAGTTCTTTTATGATATTGGAGACTATTTTGACGTGAAAAGGCTTTACCACATTGATTACATTCATAAGGCTTCTCTCCAGTATGTGTTCTTTTATGACTCTGGAGATTATGCTGACATGAAAAGGCTTTCCCACACTGATGATATTCATAAGGCTTCTCTCCAGTATGAGTTCTTTCATGATTCTGGAGATGACTGCGTTGTCAAAAGGCTTTCCCACATTGATTACATTCATAAGGCTTCTCTCCAGTACGTGTTCTTTTATGATATTGGAGACTACTCTGATATAAATAGGCTTTACCACATTGCTTACACTCATAAGATTTCTCTCCAGTATGTATGTTTTTATGTCTTTGGAGATGACTGGGTATGTCAAAGGCTTTACCATATTGCTCATTTTCATATGGCTTCTCATCACTATGACTTCTTACAAGCCTGCAACATTAATTGACACATGTTCAAGGTTTATGACATTCATTACCCTGATTAATCATTTTATGAATTAATTTACACTTTGGTCTAATAATAGAGAAAAATTAGATCTTAAACTTTTATCACTTCATACGTTCTCCCTTACTACAGTTTATTTTACCTCTTTGAAAATATCTGAGATGATAAGAACATTTATTACATGGCTCACATTTATAACTTCTTTTCCTTTTTTATTAGATATTCCCTTTTTTATATTTTAAATCTTGTCCCCTATACAGGTTTCCTTTCCGAAAACCCACTATCACTTCACCCCTCCCCCTACTCACTGTCCCACTCACTTTTGCATCCCTATCCTGGCATTTCTTTATTTTGAGGCATTGAGTCTTATCTAGACCAAGGACCTCTTCTCCCATTGATGTCCAACAAGGTCACCCTCTGCTACCTATGCAGCTGGAGCCATGGGTAGTCTTTTTCTATATTAGATTTCTATGTGATGTATTCACATATCTGAAGAAAATTGGAACAATTCAGAACTTTAAAATAATCAATGCATTCATGATTATTACACTCGTGTGACTTGCACCACGTTAGCCCTGTGAATCAGGATAAACATGGGAATTTCCAAATTTCTAGTATACTTATGGATTTTCTGCAGTGTGGGTTTGCGGTTGTTCCCAGTAAAGTGAAAAATCCAATTAATTCCAACTTTAGAAAGTATACAAAAAACAGAATACTACATATATTTGTATTGTTCTAGAATATTAAGATGTATGCTGCTCATTTCAATATCCCTATGTACACAGGGTTTTATCTCTTCTGGCACTTTTATTTGTACCATGAAAACATTCTTGACTCTCTTAAACTGACTTGTCAGTAAACTTAGCAATGTCACTACAAGAATGTTCCCAAATTTACCATAGACTTTCTAATAATTACAAAGTTTTGGATACATATTTATCACTACTAAATGTGCAATATTTAAATATTATGAGACTGTAGGGATTGGTAGTACCACAGCTTAACTCTAATGGAGCTACAAATCAAATAAAGGTATCTCACAAAGCATCATTTCCTTGTTTTTTCTATAAGAGGAAACCCTTGAAAACACAAATCAGTTACCTGACATTAAGATACATGGTTTAGTGAGAATATTGCAATCATAGCCACACTTAAAC
>JADRCD010192146.1:0-18288 GCA_019843815.1 Montemys delectorum
AAGTGTGTGTGTGAGAGACGATGTGTGTGCAGCAGTCAGTATTCTAGATAGAGGAGTCTGCATTCAGCAGTTAGACTCAGTCCGCAGCCCCCCAGGACTCTGGCTGGGCCCATGTGGCCCGAGCGTGCTCAGAGCCTGGGGGGCGCTGCACCAGTCCAGAGGAGATGGCTACTGTTTTTAGACCCAGTGTATTTTAGGTAGCCTCAGATATACCTTGACTGCTGAGCTGCCAAATTTTTCATATCTCTTTTACAATGATTGTAAGAGTCTCATGCCATTTTTAAAAAATACATTCAGATCATACACTGCTTGTGTAAGTCTATTTGTCACAGCCGAATCCTGTGCACACTTGGCCAGGACCCATCGTCCCGCGGAACACGGGGTCCCCGCAAAAAACCCAGGTCTGTGGCACTCTATTGCCTGATTGTCTAAGTTTCTATTCTTCCCTTTCCAACCCCCTAATTTGTATATATAACCTATTAATATAACATATATAGAGATGTATAATTTGACCACCCCAATTACTAAGGCAAAATATTATGAATTGAGTAGATATAAACAAGTTCAATACAGTCTGGAAAAAGTAATGGCCAAATTTTGCTTTCTGGGTCATGGATAGTGTTATCTACCTGTGTCCTTATAAAGTGCACTTTTATAATTTCATAATCCAAGAACAGGAATCTGTCTTCATCATAAATCATTTCCAAAAGACCTCTACCCCTGAGATCAGGAAGGGTATGCAATAATCTAAGTTCTGTGGGGACATAAACATCAATACATTGTTTACTAATATGCAAAGGCATCAATTAAAATGTGTCCCTGGATAGAAAAATTGATCATGGAAGAAATATGTGGTTAAAGTCTCTGTACGTTCCTTTAATTTTATGGTGAACATAAAGCTAATAAAAATTTAATAAATAAAACTATTTTAAAATCAGAAATATAATCAAAGATAGTGTTTATCAGAAAGAATGAAAGAAAGAAAAGAAAGAAAGAAAGAGAACAAATTATGAATAAGCTGATATTAAGAGAATTATTGTGCAAAGGAAAATATACAATGTCTCAGGAAGGACTAAAATACAAAAAAATAAACAGAAAAACGAATGCTTACTTAGTCATACTCTACTGGGATTTAAAAACAACTCACATACTTTTTTTCTGTAAATACTGAAGTATTTATATATTACAGGTATAGAGCTTATTTACTATAGGGATAGAGTCCAAAGTTTAGGTAAATGCCTTCCTGCTGTCTCTTCCTGTAGTAGAGGTGTTACAGGGTGAGATCATGCCAGAGGATCTGAACTCATTATTTATTGGAAACCTACTCCCTAAAGAACACTCCTATTCCCACAGTAATGACATTAATCAAAGTATAAACTTCAGCAGTGTACCACCAACAAGTCAGAATTTTAACATATGAATTTTGTGGAATACAATCAAACCCCTTACACCGATCTTTTTAGTAATTTTCCATCCAATGATACCCACTGTATCCCAACAAGTCCCATTCTGTCCCTTAGCTGCACATTCCCAACTTCTTTTTATTTCTTATATTCAGAATCTAATCTCTCTCTCCACGCAAAATCCTGCTGCAATGGTACCATTATCCTAACTTAAGTGTCCTAGATAAAGCCTGCTTTACCAGTAAAAGTGTCGTCAGTCAAACTTGGGTTTAATTTTTGTTTTGTGACATAGGGTCTCTTTAGACTTGGCTGCCCTGAACTTTTTATGCGTACTTTATATTTTCCATTCCTAATGTCCTCTGTGTGTCTGTGCCTGTCTCTGTCTCTTCTGTCTATCTCTTTCATGGGTATGTATGCCTGTGTGCCTGCATATGTGTACGCATATGCGTGAGTAGAAATACAAGTGAAAGGATGTCATAAAAGTTTTAAGATTAAGAGTTAGGATCAGAACTTGAGATGTCACAGTAGATCCACAAGGCAGATGGTTTATCTTACTGAAAGGGAGGAGAGTCGCATTATACTCCAACAAGAAGAGATCTCTTAAAGACTATGGAGACAAGAGAAATAGCCATTTTGAAAATTTCAAGTGTGTACTATGTCTAGAAATCTGCATGGGGTACAATCATGCTGTGCAAGGGTTATCATAAGCCTCATACATAGACGAGTTTAGATTGGATTGCAGAGATAGCTTACATTCATCCTTACACATATTACAAGAATACCTATCTTCTTGTTGGATGAAATCATTATGATGGGATGTCCAAATGTTTTTTTGTATGAAATTTCAGACTAAAATACACTGCTATTATTTTGCAGTGCTTCAGAGGGCTTGAAAAGCATTTTTGCCAGAGCTTCTTAGACTTTACTGTGTATATGAATCACAAAAGCATCATGACAAGTGCAACTCTTGGCTCTACTGTGCATTTCTCTGAATTTCCAGCAGAATCTAATGTGTAAAAGTATTCCGTTCTTTGTACTAGCAAAAGAAAATGTGCTATCCTAAGCTGTAATTCTTATTCTCCAATTCCAGAGAGGTAGATTTGATCTTTTGCAGGTAAAAATTCAGTAGATATCTTCTACAATAGAAAAAGTTAATATAAAGCCTAGATCTGATAGAATAGTCAGTAAGTAGCCCAGCTACTATCAATTTTATGTAAATCATAAATTATCAAGGTAATTTCTGCCTGTTTTTTCAATATAATGACCTAGAATCCAAACCCTTCCAATGAGTATTGCTGAAAGAAATGTTCCATGACTTTAGAATTCAGAATGCCTAAAGGAGTTTTTGGAATTTATATGCATTTTGCTTCCTCACCTGTATCATGTAGCTTTAATGAGAATTTTGGGATGATCTTCCTAAGTCCTTACTATCTTTCTTACTTTTATCGCTCAATAGGAGTCAAAGGGAACATTCAGCTTTTTCTATTTGCATTGATATGTAAATTTAGTCATACATATTTTATAGAGACATGTAAATGACTCAGCTGAAACTCTGTCACCTATTTATCCCTTGGATAGATGTGTGTACCCCTCTTAAGAGTACAACAATTGCAGACATCTCCTTAGCATAAGCAGCTTATTAATGTGCAGTAATGAGGAAAATTCTTTTGTGAGCAATTTTCTTATAGTCTTAACAATCCTGATGGAAAAACAATAGAACACAGATATGGCCATTTCACTGGTGAACCGTTTAGACTTTTTCAGCCATGTGAGCTAATACAATAATGATTGCAAGAAAGTTAATGCCAATTGAAGGGTTTGACATTACCAGAAAAGACAAAAAGGGGAACAGAATGGGAAGCTTTTCTTCTATGTAAAACTAGAATCCCTGGAGAACAATGTTGATTTCTCACTTGGAATTTATCTAGATGTTACAACTAATAATTTAAGAAATGAGAAACCTGAAGCAAATCTATGTAAATCTACCCATTTGTTTATTGTTGTTGCTAGTTGCTAATATCTAGTATCTGATAGCCTTTCAGACCCGTCTACCAGTGTTCTAACATAATGAAGAAGAGAAACTAGTAAATTACAATATAAAGTTATAGTTCAGTTAATTTGCATAGTAGCAGTTTAATTGTGAGTTAATGTTTTCAAAGCATAGGGAAATTTATAGAGAAGAAAATTCAAGGGTTTTTCTGTAATTCTCTAAACAACTTCTGTTTAAGCAAAGTTGTGTGCCTGTTTTACCTTGAATACTATTACGTTGTTACTTTTGTTGATGGTAAGTTAGCATTTCTCATGAATATCTTATTTTAATATCAATACATTTTGTTGCTTTTTGTATGTTTATGAACAGAGCTGAAATAATTTTTTTTTGTTTTTTTTGTTTTGTTTTGTTTTTCTGAGACAGGGTTTCTCTGTGTAGCCCTGGCTGTCCTGGAACTCACTCTGTAGATCAGGCTGGCCTCGAACTCAGAAATCCACCTGCCTCTGCCTCCTGAGTGCTGGGATTATAGGCATGCGCCACTACCGCCCGGCTGAAATAATTTTTAAGGACATTTTTAGGGCTCCAATCTGCTGTTTATATCAAGTTTATAATAGCTTAAAGTTGAGTCATGGTTTGACTTGGAAAAAATATGATCTTTGGGACTAGAGCAAAGGTTCCCAAGGTAAAGTCTAGACTAACAACCAAAATGTTAAAAATAAAAAGTCTAACCTTCAAAATACGTTAATAGAAGGAAAAATTATCCTTTAGCATGTTTCTTCGTCCAAATGGTTTAGTCATGAAAATCAAAATGAGCTTATTCTACTCTTCATAGAATATTCAAAACAGTCCTGCATATTTTAACATTGCAATGAGAATTTCATGGAAATTAGGAAAATTCTTTTACTACAAAGCCATTGAATTATTAAATAAACTATTTCTGACTTTATATGAGAATGTCAATCTAGTGACTATGCAATAATTCCATTTTAATACAGCCTATCAACTGTTCCCTCTCTTATTTTCTTGTTCAGAAAATTCTGCTAATATCTGACTTTTAATTCCATGTCACTATTTGATGTTGATTATCACATAAGGTAAGTATTTATTTTGCATAGTAAGTAGTTCTAATCTTGCATCATGCTATTTGCCTTTTGACTTTCTTTGCCAATAACAGCTGACATCATAGACATCATTAAGCAGGCCAGACTATTTAAAGATTTCATAGGTAATTCTGGGATGCTTAACGTCATATGCCAGACTAAATATAGACCTTTGCAAACTGTATCCTGTAAATGGGTTAATTTTCTTATGTTGATAGAATGAACCAATAAACAGAAATAAATTGGATTCATATAGGAATATAAATATATTTTGCAAATATATTGTGTAAACAAAGCCACAATATATTTGTAGGTCCCAGTTGGACTAAAGAATCTAAGTTGGTACAGGTGCTTATAAGAGCATTCAAGGAATGGCATCCTTTTTGAAGCATGAGGTGATTTTTCAGTGAGACTGTGGCTTTTTATATCAGTCTCAGAAAGCAGACCATCATATTACGTATCACAAGAACCATGTCGGTGGCTGAAAATATTTATAAGACTCTTCAATGTGTGTGGATTGTGAGAGAAAACAGCTGGACTGCCACTGTGGAAGTTGGAAGAAAGATAGCTCAAGAATATCCAAAGGCAAATGGCAAAAATATTGAGTGTTGTTTTCTTTTTATGACTGTATTTGTAGGGGAAGAAGATCACATAAACTGATCCACTGATTAACATCATCAGAGTAACTCACTGTCTGAATGAGATAGCTGTTCGTGAAAGAGATTAATTTGTCAAATATAAACGTTTTA
The DNA here is from genome assembly GCA_019843815.1 of Montemys delectorum. Taxonomy (NCBI): domain Eukaryota; kingdom Metazoa; phylum Chordata; class Mammalia; order Rodentia; family Muridae; genus Montemys; species Montemys delectorum. The sequence goes on from JADRCD010192146.1 coordinate 5,243, forward strand.
TAATAGTACGTGTTCCAGGTCAGCAGTGTCTGAATTAAGGTTATATCCATAGAAAAATAAAGATGAGAGGATAAAAAGGAGCATTATACAGAAAAAGAACAATCAAATTCTTTATATAAAAGTATTTCTTTTTTTTTCACTCTTCAAGGTTTATTTGGTGTTTTCATTGGCATGACACTTGAGTGGTTGGTTCCATCATCCATATGCAAATCTTACATTTCACATAATATTGCAATGTACACTACAGACACATAAAATACATCAAATATACTGTAGAACATTTATGCACAAGATATGCAAAATGAACTTACACATTGGAGTGAAGTTATCACTAACTGGGAACTCGTTGGCCTAGGCATGTTTGGTGAGGGTGCGCAGGGCAGCAATGCAACAGGCTCACAGGGTAATCATAGCCTGCAGAGTTGGCAGTGTGTCTCGGAGAGAGTGAGACTGTCACACTAACCAGGTTACCACTACACAAGTACCACTTGGCAGCAGGGCAGAGCTGTGGGAACTGAGATTTTTCCACAGACCACCTCAACACCACTGTACTAACCACAGCTCAGATGAGAAGTGTGTGGTCTCCATAGAAACCCTGCTGCAGTCTGGACAGTGAAGTGTTAGGACACTGGGAAGGCTTTAGAACTGCAGCTCCTTCTGGATTCCCCAGAGGGTATCTGCACTCTTCTTCAGGAGGGCCTCTTCCTCGGGAGTCAGTGTCACCTTCACAACATCCGAGATTCCATTTTGTCCCAGGATACATGGGACACTGAGACAGACATCATCACTGATCCCATAGAGACCCTTAATCATGGTGGAGATGGGATGCACCCGCCTCAGGTTCTTCATTATGCTCTCGGCCAAGTCGGCTACAGAGAGGCCAATGGCCCAGGATGTGTGGCCTTTCAACTTGATCACCTCATAGGTACTGTCAACCACCTGCTTGTGAACCTCCTTCCACTGCTCCTTATCTGTATCAGTGCCCAGTTCAGGGTTCAGAGACTTCAGGGAGACACCGGCAACGTTCACACCACTCCACACAGGCACACTGGAGTCGCCATGTTCTCCCAGGACCCACCCGTGACAGCTCATCGGGTGAATTCCCAGCCTTTCTCCCATCAGATAACGGAACTGAGCTGAATCCAGATTGCAACCACTTCCAATAACTCAGCTTTTGGGAAAGCCACTGATTTTCCAAGCAACATAGGTCAAGATATCCACTGGATTTGAGACAATAAGCAGCTTGCAGTGTGGACTGTACTTCACAATGTTGGGAATGATGAACTTGAAGATGTTCACGTTTCGCTGGACCAGATTGAGTCTGCTCTCTCCCTCTTGCTGATGGCCCCCGCTGTGATGATGACCAGCTTGGAATTTGCAGTTATACAATAGTCCTTGCTGGAGACAATTTTTGGTGTTTTAAGGAAGAGGCTGCCACGCTGGAGATCCATCATCTCTCCCTTCAGCTTGTCTTCCATGACATCAACAAGGGCAAGCTCGTCTGCCAAGTCCTTCGTTAAGATACTGATGGCACAGGCCATGCCAACAGCACCAACCCCAACAACTGTAATCTTGTTCTGGGGGACCTGTTCTTCCTTAAGAAGATTCACAATCAGCTGGTCCTTGGGGGTTGCCCTCTTGGACTTTGAATCTTTTGAGACCGCTAGTGAGCGATGGGGGGGGGGGGGGGGGTGATGGGCAAGCAGCAGCAGCGTGGCCTAGGCTTGGCGACAGTGGCTCCAGCACCATATAAAAGTATTTCTAAACTGGAGAGATGGGAACTGATATACTGCTGGGGCTTGTTCAGCAGCCAGCATTACTTAAAAAGAGCCCAAACTAATAAGAGCTCTGTCTCAACAAATGAGATAGAATGAGGAAGATATACACAGTTGATTTATGATCTATATTTAAACGTGCATATGTATGTTTATGTGTGTGTGCATTTACAACATGCACATAAATCAGTTCATACAGGAATATAGAACATATATGAACTAGACACTGGATTCTTATCTTCAATGTTACATAAATGTGTAGCATTTCTGTTCTTTCTTATTAAAAGGTAGTGTCTAGTATATAATTCCATTAATGTGGCCTAAGCCCCATAATTGATGACACTGTTTACAGTATATTACATTAGCATATTCTTTTTTTTAAAGATTTATTTATTATTATATCTAAGTACACTGTAGCTGTCTTCAGACACACCAGAAGAGGGCATCAGATCTCATTACAGATGGTTGTGAGCCACAATGCGATTGCTGGGAATTGAACTCAGGACCTCTAGCAATAACTGCTCTTAACCGCTGAGCCATCTTTCTAGTCCAGCATATTCTTATAATGTGAGGTATTTTAGCAAAAATAGATAATATCCATTATGCGCATATAGGTTCAAAATAGGATTAATTCAACATAAATAATAGAAAACTAAAATTTACTGTTTTATATTTAATACTAACTAGCTCTTAAGAATGTCCACAATCTTCTGTCCATTTTATAGAGAAGGTAGACATTGAAGACATTAATAAATGAACAAAATCAAGCCTTTGTAAAAATAAATCCTGGCAACTTTAGAATGGTAACATAACTTTTGATGTTTTAATAGTCTTTTTTGTCGTTTTAAGAGCCTTTTTTTTCCCTCCACACTTGAGAGTTTCTGAGTTTCAAACCTGAAAAGAAAAGACAATCACCCAAGTCAGTTTTGTGGGTTATTCTCCACGGCTGTTTTGCTGTGTAGACGTAATGACAAAAGCTTTACTGTTACACTGTAGCCACTTCATTGGAGTCCTTTTCCTGGAGCCCCTGTGATGTGCCTGCATCCAGAAGCCAATTTAGTTGTTCTGAGACCAATTCTTTGGAGAGTCCTTGATGTGTCTTCACTTTCATTTCCCTGAGGTCACTATTTTATTGACCTTGTGACAGCCCTGCAGGAGTTCACAACCATGGGGTAGAGACAGATATACAGATTGTGACAGCCTTACTTATTTAAATCTAAAGACATTTAAAAAGACATGCTAAAGTTGGATCTATTACTGCATAATTAACTAAATTTAAATAAAAAAATTGAAGATCTCTTATATATAGCTATGTTTGACATGTTGTAAAATATATTTATACCATTTTTTGTTGTTGTTGTTGTTGTTGTTCTTCTTCTGGGGTTACAGAAAGAAAAAGTGTTCAATGTAAATAAAGTAATTGAACTATAAACTTCAAAGGAATTTAAAGTAGAATGTGCTGTAATGATATATAATGCAACCAAACAAATGGCTGGTAGGTTTATTTGAGATGCAAAGATGGTTGCTACAATCTCCTGAGCTCCTCTTGCAAGACTAGAAATTAATGCACAGTAGGGAGTGTGAGCAGGTAATGCACGGAGGCTTGGGCAATGGCAAAAGATTCTGTCTTCTACCCCTTACCAAATGCTCAGGAGGCATTAACTGCTCTTTCAATGATCATGTCTATTTCCCTACTTTGGTAAATAGAGTAAGGAATTTAGAAACAATTTGCTTTCTTCTCTTTCTCCCCCTCCTCCTCCTCCTCTTCCTCCTCCTCTTCCTCCTCCTTCTTCTTCCTCTTCTTCTTCCTCCTCCTCCTTTCTTCGTCTTCCCTTCTTCTTTGTAACACAGAGAAACATAAATATTTCTACTTTCCCGATGGTTATATAATATACCCAGTCTTAACTAATGTCTCTATATTTACTTCAAAACTTTTTCATTACTGATTAGAAAGAAACAATTAATTTACAGTAGTAATTTGAAAGAGAATCATTACTACAATACTAGTTTGTAAAATGCTTGAGTAGTAAAGCTCAGAGACTAATGGAAACAGTAAGGCAACAGCAGATAAGTAAAATATAAAAGGAAGAAGGAAAATCTAGCCACTTCTGCTCACTGTTGCTGTGGCATCTGAACAAATGGTAGAACATTCTGGTTTTGTTGTAAAAGGACTACATGTATTCCTATGAAGAAAAAAATATCAAGTCTTAGCTTCAGACTTCAGTATTATAAAACACTAATGTAATTTTAGGATAGTATTAAAATAATAAGGGCAAATGAATATCTTTAAAGGCTTTTAAAATCTGTTCTCTGTGCCTGCTTTTTCTATTCCTGCATCCCAGTAGCTGAATAGACATGAGTATCTATTTTTCTATGACTTTTTCATTGTTTTTAGTGTGAAGATAGGAGATTAGATTGTATTATGGATCACCCTTCAGACCATCCTCCTTTTGATTAAATTGTATCTTTATAGTATTGTTAAACAAAAGAATTATGGTGATTAGAGAAATGGCATTGATACTTTACACTTTATTTTTGTCTTTAGTAGAGAGTCTTGAAACAGTCAAAGTTCCAAAGGAATTGGGTTATATCATTTATCATGGCCAGTAACAAATTTCCATTGCAGTTTGCAATCCCATAGGAAGAACAACAATATCAACCAATCAAAATCCCTAGAGCTAGCAGGGACTAAACTATCAACCAAAGAGAGTCATGGTGTGTGTGTGTGGGAACCCATAGCTCCAGCTGCATATGTAGCAGAGGACTTCCTTATATGTCATCAATGGTAGGGGAGGCCTTGGTCCTGTGGAGGCTCAATGCTTCAGAGTAGGGGAATGCAAGGGCATTGAGGCAGGAGTAGGGGAGCAGGTGGGGGAGCAACCTCATAGAGGCAGGGGGAGGGGGGAAAGGATAGAGGGTTTGTGGAAGGAAAACTCGCAAGCAGGATAACATTCGAAATGTAAATAAATAAAATAGCTAATGAAAATTTAAAAAAATTCCAAATTCCCCTTGCCTGCGGGCATCAGTATAGAAGCTTGAAATGGCGTATTTTGGGAGCCTGGGTTTAGGATGTACAGTTGCTTAAACTTTTTTAGTTGTTTCTTTTTTTTATTTATTTTTTATTTTTATTTTTATTTTTGCTTTTTTGGATTGTCCATCTGATGCTCATTTTGTGTTCTAGAGGGTCCCAGTTTATGACTGGGTCACTAATGTATCAATGCCACCTTGGGGTTCATTCATTAGAATATCAAAGCTTTCATTTGGATTTGTTTATATCAGATCCACCTTGAGGCTAGTTCCTACCTTGTAATCCCAATATTCCTGGAGTCACAAAGAAGTTTTTGAGTTAAGCACTGTGGTTCCAAGGTAACCATTCCTTACCATTACCACCATCTCTCAAATGATTGGATTAAGGCATGAATCACAATGTTTGATTCATTTGAATTTGTTTTAAAGTACAGATATGTGACTTGATGGAGTGATAGAGTATTCATCACATTTTCTGGATAGTTCTCTTTTTCAAAATGTGTTTTATAGAATTACAGAATAATGCCAATCATTGCCTGAACTTAACCACTGTGCGTTCCAGGAAAGCAGTCTGTAGAAGATGGAGTTCCATCAAAGTCAGGCTTAACCAACTTCACATAAGTAGGTATTCTACATACTTTACTATAAAACAGCAGGATGTATATTTATTTATATGTTTGAATCAGTTTTCTAAAATGACCACATAGCATTTATTTTTAAAATGTAAAGAGGGTTAGCTTACACAGGTGAAAAGGTTTTGAACTTTTGACTTTAATTGACATACCATATTACTTATAGTATAATACTTAGGGCATTAAGCTATTAACATTTCTTAACTGCCAAAGTACCTAAAAGATTGTGGGTAGAAGTGTTTGCCCTGTGAGCCTTATGAGATGGATTTGAACCCATAAGAAAAGGGGAGAGTGATACTTCCAAAATTGTCCTATGGCCTTCTGCCACTATAAGCATATGCACATGACCGTGCATACACAAAGAATTTTTTTCTGAAAATAAAGTAGTAACTAAATTAATGTTTTAAAACTATATGCATTATGCAGAATGTCTATGATTTGTGCTCTAACCATGTATATTTCAACATAAATCTACTTCAATTTTACCTTTGACTTTTATAGCATTATGGTTTATATGGATGTGTGGTTGGTTTTAAATACGAATACAATGAAAACCATTTGATTGTATAAACCTACTTCAAATTAGTATTACTTGTTAATAATTAGGTGTTATAGAATTCTCACACTAAGTGTGAGTGGCAGATAATGGAGAGGCTAACAAAAGCTCATCAGAGCAAGAAGTTTCTCTCAGGGAAGGGAAAAGTAGATTACAAGTGGCTAGGTTAGAGAGAAAGAGGAAATGTAGAAATTATGTGAATGCTGAATAGGTTTTTGGAAACCTAGGTTGGTAAACAATAAATTTTTAAACAGTGTTTCCTCATTTAAATATTCATTTGATTACTGAAATGCTAGATTTTGCTGAATTTGAGTAGAATTATTGGAGCCTTAAGGGGATGCTATCATTTAACTGGAGAGATCAGTATCAAAATAACCTATTTAAGAAATTTGTAATTTCTTTGATTTTTTCTCTTATATTTATGACAAGGTTTTATCTTTTTGATTTGCTTGCTTTTTTTATAGACATATATCTATAAAGCAATACAGATCAGTTCTTACTGTTATGACAACCATGTGTGTGACATATTGGGTGAAGTGTAAAGTATTAATCTCTATTACAAAATATAATTTCGCCTTCTATTAACTATCAACCAGACTGTAAATATAAAAAAGAAGCAAGAAGATGTAGGTGATAGTTTTTTTTTTTTAATTCAAAGATCCTTATTATAATGTCTCTTTCGTTTCTTCTTTTGAAGGGATGAGATCAGCACCTTACCCAAGCTGTGGGAACACTAGGAAATACTAGTCCTAGAAGCTTCTACCCTCCACAAAATCCAATCTTCTGCAAGCCTGAACTGTTAGAAGCTACCTAAGAAATGCTAAGACATGCAAGGAGATTTCCCAGAAATGGCCCACCATTTTATGGCTGCAGTGGGTAAGCTCTGAGATGCAGAGCATTTAGAGGATTTCTGCCACGAAGGTTTCTTGCTGCCGATATGCCTTTTTCTGTCACTATTACATAGCCTAGTGATTCCTGGGCATTTGCCCACCCAATGGGACAGATTTTTCTGCAGATCAACATGAAGATGTACTCTCATGTAGTAATGCTGTGTAGACAAATTGATGATTTTGTAATTCCTGATAATGATTTTATAGATAATGATTTTATTCCCAAATTGATACAAATAATCTCAGTGACATAAAAGCTGCAATAGAGCTCTGTAAGCCTCATGTGTCATGGGCTAATTGCACTAGGGAAGGAAAGCAGGCTTTGAACGAATTTGTGATCAAGGAAAGCACTCCTTCCTGCCTAGGAATGGGTCACTATCTTATAACCAGAGGCCATAAACTGGGAATTGACAATTTATTTTAGGTGCAAGAGCAGAAAATAAAAGACTGACTAGCTTAAAAACTAATAAGAAACAAGTCAGATAATTTGCCTGTTAACAAAACCATGCTAACCTGTGACAAAAACATTATTCCTTTAAATTTAGAGTGAACTCATGGAGCTAATAATAGATAATGAATGTTTAATCAGGTACTAATCTTTGTTTGTTTGTTTTTGTTTTGTTTGTTTGTTTGTTTTTCGAAACAGGATTTCTCTGTGTAGCCTTGGCTGTCCTGGAACTCACTCTGTAGGCCAGGGTGGCCTCGAACTCAGAAATCCACCTGCCTCTGCCTCCCAAGTGCAGATTAAAGGCATGTGCCACCACTGCCCGGCAATCAGGTACTAATCTTAATGGAAAGACATGTAAACAGTTCTGCTGGTGTTCCTTAAGTCTTATCAATTTATGATACCAGCTATTGCCTTAAAATTTCTATGAATTTATTGGAATATAAAAGTATTGAGAAAAATCATGTAATCAATTATCCTGCTGCAATAATTCTACCTGATAGTTGTTGAGGTAATTTCTTAGACACAGTATAATCAATCAAATATGTGTATGTGTGAATTAGCAGGAACTAATTACCAGATGCCAGTAGATTTTGGTCTTAGAATTGCAAAGAGTTAAAGACAGAAGAATCACAAATATAAGGCAGCTTCCATCACTCCCATCGCTTACCCATACCCCATTGCTGCCTTGCCTCTCCGTCTAGATGCTGGGCTAGTCACTGGCGCTAGGCCTTGAAGGCTTCAATTTATAGGCACTGTCTGCTAAACTAGGCCTAGAGTATTTCATCCTCCGAGACTTATAGCTGAATACTCTTTGTAGCTTGTTCTGAACTCAAGTTCCGGACTGTTGCTTTGCCCCTTAGGATATCCAGGCACCATTGTATACCAGGCTAGACTGGAAGGAATGTAGCTTTCCCAGGTAGGTGGGTTAGCTGGATCTCATTAGGCATGAGTGCAGCCGAAATAGCCTTCTCTTAAGATAGTTTCTAAAAACCAGCTCTCCTTTACTGGGAGTATCAGGGCTATATAATCCTTGAGGAGTAGGTAGAGTTTGCAGGATGAGTGTACATTACTGGCTTGTGCCTAGATTCGTGTTGGGAATATTTCATTTGAATGAAGAATTCCACGTTAGCTGGACATTTCCTTCTAGGGACAGAGCAGTTTAACTTGTAATCTGACTACCAGGTTGTGTTATCACCTAAAGGATGACAGAGGTGGGGAGTCTTATCGTTGTGGTCATAAAAAGAGAAAGCGTTATAAGGATATGTTCTGGCGGAGTGTGGGGGAAGGGGGTACCTCGGCGGGCTCATGTAGAGGCATCCCTTTACCACACACATATAGTATATATGTATAGTATAGAATAGAGTTTATTTAGGGCGTAGGGAAGGGAGTTAAGAGGGTAGCAGAGGAAGGCAGAGAGAAGGAGAGAGTAGAGAGGTTGAGGCTGACCATAAGCACGTGGAGATTGGAAGAATGGAGAGAGAGGGGCAAAGTGGAAAGCAAGAGTAAGAAAGACAAGGGAGTAAGAGAGGCAAGAAAGAGAAGAGGGGCCAAGCAGCTCCTTTTATAGTGAGCCATGCCTACCTGGCTGTTGCCAGGGATCTGTGGGATGGAGTCCAGACAAAATACCAACAGCTTACATACGTTGGAATATGCAAGTCCACATCAAGCATGAAACAGTCCTACTCTTACAGGTCTCAGAATAAGATTTTTGGGATTTGGACACATCTTGAGCTCTTGCTTCTGACTGACTGCATGGCTTTTGGCTTTCCTGACAGACACCCTGTTTGGCTGGCTGTTTCAACTCAGCTATTCTAGCTCAAACTCCTTTCCAAGCTGACTTACTCAAATTAACTTCTCTCAGCTTCTGACTGGATTGCTCTGATTGTAAATGCTACCTCCGAATTCCATGAACTGCTCCTAACTCAACTGAACTGATTACAACTGTTCTAAGCTGAACTGTACCAATCTGAACTGTCTCTCTGTCAACACTCTTAAGTAGCCCCTCTTTCCTGTCTGTTCTCTGATTTGTCACATTGTCTGCTCCTAAACTAGACACCATTGTTTGGGATTCAAGGTGTGTACCAATGACATATCTGTATTTCAGTTAGAGATCAACAGTATATACTAAGGATATGTTTATATTCCAGCCAGAAAGATTAAAGGTGTGTGGGGAATCTACATTGCAGCTGGATCATATCTTTGGATGTGATCCCTTACCAGAACAGTCATATTGCTGAATTAAAATTCCCCTACACCTTACAAATACCATTGTATTCAACTTTACATGGGTTCTTGAGGGATTCCAAAATATTTTAACATCGTTATGGTTGTATTATTTATCCATCTTTAAGTTAATAGTATTTCAAGGAGAAAATCATACATTGGATGGCTACGAATATCAATCAATAGCAATGTTTATACTATCAATGAACTTAACAGAAAAAAAGAGAATTGGTAAGCCTTAAGGAAATAAGAGAAAATGAAAATTTATTTTATAATTAGAGAATGCTTTTAAAAAATTGTTTATATAAGGATGTTTAGTGAATATTGGTATTAGGGAAGGTTTTAGGGGATTAAGGGCCACTCACTTTATTATGGACAATGTACATGTGTTTATATCCTGATGAGAAGTGGGAAATTGGAAAGACAGTTTTGATATTGTGACAACAGGAGTTTATTTCTGAGATAAAAGGGAAAAATTAATAGAGAAGCCAAATGTTAAGGAGGAATGCTTTCAAACAGACAATAACATTGCAAAACAATTTTCTGGAATGTATTTGAAATTGATGATAGAAAATACAAAGCAATTCCATTACAAATTTATTTTATTTTATTTTATTTTAGTGTGTGTGTATGTGTGTGTATCTGTGTGTGTGTGTGTGTGTATGCACATGCTTGCTTGAAGAAGTATGAGTTCTGTGATCCAAACACAGGTATACTTTAAAGGAAGTGAAAGCTGTTCCTAAATGATGAGTCTCTCCAGCCTCCAACACAGTTTACGGTTTACCTCGAAGCTGTCTTTCATTGCCTTATGGGATGACTCTGCGCATGTGCATTGTGGGGTGATTCTGCAAATGTGCATTGTGGGGTGACTATGCATGTCGAAGTCATGGATGTGCTGTCAGAGTAAGGCTGAAGGCAAAGTTTTCAATGGTGAGTGAAGAAAATCAAAACAAATTAAATGACTTACTTCGGAACTTCTGAGAATCAAAACATAAAAGGGTTGAATTTTAACCCAAACTCTCTTTTCAAATATTGATCTAGACAGTAGCTATTCTCAGTCTGGAAAGACGAACCCCTTTTGAAATTCATCTGCCTAGGGAATGAGGGCTTTCTTGAAATTTATGCACACAGAAATAATATTTTCAATAGTTTGAAATTTTTTCCCTAAGTCTAATAGAGTCAGATGCACAGTCACAAATTAGGGTATTAATGTAGCCTATGAATGAGACATGGAAGGAAGATTTGCAAATGAACAGACAAAGAACGAGTAGCTAGATAGCACACTGTGTAAGGCATGTGCTTCAAAAGCCATGGGAAGAAGCTATAATGAGCAAAGGAGACCCTTTTGCTTTCAGATGCTATTAATGTGAAGTAACTCATGACATACTGCAATAATGAGAAGGTCTGGTGGTCTGTACTGTTTAGCTTTTGTTAACTTCACACAACTCCAGTTATCAATGAAGGAGGACTTCAGGTGAAATCATACCTACCTACTTTGGCTGGATGACAAATCTGTAGACATTCTTTTGACTAATGATTAATATGGGATTTCTCAGCCTTCTGGGGGCAGTGTCAGCCTGGGCTTGGGAGACATTAAAAAGGGTAATTGGATATAAACCTGAGGAGTAGGTCAGTAAGGAATGTTCCTTTATGGCTTCTGCTTCAGTTCCTGCCTCCACATCTCTGCCTTGGCTGCCCGAGATGATGCTGATGGACTGGAACTTGTTGAGAATTTATAAGAGAAATACACCTTCTTGTCCCCAAGTTTTAGAACACATTATTTTTTGTTAAATAGTCCTAACAGTGCTATGGTTTATGGGGAGAGACAGAGGCAGAGAGGGGTTTGTGGGAACAGGGATATATATATGTGCATATGATCATCGTCGTCGTCATCTTCATCATCTGGAGTAGCCCATCTCTGAAACTTTTGCAAGCAGAAGTGTTTGTTTTGGATTTTGAAATCAGGGAGTGAACTGTTGGAGTATTTGCATATATTGAGATATTTTGTGGGGAAGAATTCACATATATTTAGAATACACTTTCTTTGCATAGGCTAAAGACAATTTGATATAGACTTTTTGGTACACCTAAATTTTGACATTGACCTTATATAGGCAGTCAAGTGTGAAAGTTTCCCCATGTGTTCTTATGTTACCATGACATCCAATAAGAAGTTTCATGTCTTGGACACTCTGATTTTTGTTTTTACCTGACTAGAGATGCTCAATCTCATGGATTCTAGTACTAATTATCTTTGTTTAAAATACAACTTATTAATGATAAATTCAAGAAAGTTATTTATTGATATTGGCTGTGTTTAAAACAGAATGGAAATGCTTCAAGGATTTCTGTCACCACATGATCTTCTAAATGTTGACTTTATCAAAAATACAAACAAAACACTGAATACTTCCACTAGACATTTGGCTGAAACAATTGTTTACACATCTGTGATTCCTGCTAAGTCTTCAGAGTGCTTTAGTGTTCTGCCTCTTTTCTTCTCCCACTAATGTCCTACCAAATTAGGAATGTCATACATAAATAGCTCCTTTGGCTTCTGTTCTGCTCTGGTGAATATCTGAAAAACTAAAGCCAAAGATAAGATGAGATTAGAAAACTAGATTTTGGTAACCGTAAGGTAAAAGCTATCCTTATCAAAAAGCTGATCTGCTTTCTACAATGTCTATGAAGATTTGTGGCTGTAATACTGAATCCAATCCAAAATAACTATGAGATAGTCTCTAGCAATTTATAAATTGATGTTTCATACTTGAATCCCATCTAGAAGTATCGAGGGAAACCTTGCATTATCTTGGGATTTATAAACTAGTACCTTCTATTATATGGAATCCATTACCAAGTGAAGTAGATACTTCTTGTATTTGTTGGTAGAATTCAACATACAGTGAAGGAGCATCCTGTGAGACACAAAATAGGGGCTATATAGGTAGACATAGAATATCTGTGTGATCCCAGGGCTTCTTAATTCTTTATGACAACTGTAATTTAGAATATTCAGTCTCACTAAATCCTAGTGTGAATATCATTTGTAAGTTCAGTAATTACTTTCAATTTTCTGATATTTATATTCATTACTGAGAAGAAATTAGCAAAACACAGATAATATGGAAGAGGAAATGGAAAAATGGGGGTTCAGGCTCAAATGGGAAGGAGGAATGAGGTCAATCCAGAAAGAGATGGAGGGAGGAGGGATAAATGACCCAAGACTGCTTATACAGCCTCAAGGAACATTATTTTAAATTTACCAAAAATTATTATCTATAGATTCATGCATATATTTCTCTCTCTTTACATATATGTGTGTATATATATATATATACATATATGTGTGTATATATATATATATACACACATATATGTAAAGAGAGAGAAATATATGCATGAATCTATAGATAATAATTTTTGGTAAATTTAAAATAATGTTCCTTGAGGCTGTATAAGCAGTCTTGGGTCATTTATCCCTCCTCCCTCCAT
>JADRCD010192146.1:18388-42562 GCA_019843815.1 Montemys delectorum
ATATATATATATATATATATGTGTGTGTGTGTGTGTGTGTGTGTGTGTGTGTGTGTGTGCCACTTAGTCTAAAGTGATCCCCACAAGATCTAACAAAACCTATCCCGGTATCAGGCATGAAATCTCCTCTGGAATAGTTGGTAAGGTCATTCAAATGACTCCCTAAACAGATTAGACTATTATTGATGTCATTGATTGATTCTCAGAGATTAAACATATGACCTATAGCTGAATATACTCCATAGTTAGGACACATGATTTAATTATTAAAGCTGCATCTAACATGAAATCCTTCATCTACTGATCAAATTTCCATATTACAAGAAATATAATTCAACAGACTAAGAGAAGGAAGGAATTAATAAACAGCAACAATACCTATGAACCACAACTATAGTCAGCATGTCAAGATATCCATAAGGTACTATAAGAGGCAGTCACATGTTGGTAGTAACCAAGAGTTGTCCAAAATGTAGATAAGGACTACACAATAGGAGGAAGATCATGTATAATACTAAGAATCTAGCCAAAATTCCATGACTAGTAAGATCATGAATCTTAGAAGATAATATACTACTATAACTTTGCTAGGTTAACAAAGTCTCTAACTTCTTTTGAAACCTTAACAGAGGAAAGTAGCTATCTTCCCTTAACAAAAAAGTTTTTCTTTGTAGCAAATTAGACCGTTGCTGCAAATTTCAACTGTACCAGTAGAGCGATCAGCACATTCTTGGAAGCCCAACTTCACTGGATACATCCACATCACACTCCCTCCATCCTTAACTAAGGGAAGACTATGCAAGATAGGGTTGGAAGGCTGTAGAACCAAGAATGGCTGCTGTGAAATAGCATCTCATAGAAATGGGTGCTTAACAATGGCAATATCAATAGACATACTAATGCAGAAAGTAGAGGTAATATCCTGTGTCCCTGCCCCTACACAAAGAGCGATAAGGAACTGCTGAGGGTGGAAGAATTAGCCTCTTTCAGGGATGAGCTTCCTAATTGCTTATCCAATATGGTGGTTGCACGGACACAGATGGAGTTGAAGGAATCAGGCTTGGAAGTAACTTGAGGAGGAGAGGGAAAGTACAAAGTGATATAATTATATTTTAATTAAAACACATACAATTATTTTAAAATAAGAAATGAGAATCTCATCATGTGTTCTAATTCCTATGCTATAACATCTTTACTAATATTTATATCTAAGTTTATTGAGCATATGGCACTAGATAAGTGTAAAATTATATAATGTAATTTTAACATTTGATTGGTGATATATTAGTGTGATGTGTTATTGTACAGGAATAGAGCTTACGACTACTTCAACTTCTGATTCATATAGTAGGATGAATAAGATAGCTTGGATCATAATTGTCATATCCATTGGCCTAAGTTAGTTCCAGCAAGTGATGACACAATCTCCCATGGTACACAAGCTTGCATTGAAATGCTGTAACCTCATGTTTACCTAATGAGCAAGGATAATTAGGAATCTGCCTAGCAAATTATATAGTTTTTTTTGTTAATGATAGCTAATAATGTCCTGTTACAATATTGAGCAGACTTGAATATACTTGGATATGCTTTGCAAGAATAAGATGTTTCCTCAAGGGACATGATACATAGAATCTTGGCTCTGGTTGAAACTTCTGCATGTTAATTCAAAGGCCAGAAAGGGAAAAAATGGAAAGGTTAAAAGCAACAACATCTCCAACAGTGACACACTGAGATGATCTATGGGAATAAACACAGGGAGGCAATATTTCTATTTTACAATAATGCCAACCACAAATGATCTCATGCAGAAAAAGACACTCAACAGCCAGGTGCATACAATGAATTACATGGTAAATGTCAGAGTCTTTTTCCAATTCATGTACAATGAGGTTGTTTGTAAAGAAGTGATAATAACACACATAGAACTGTGTAGTTTCCAAAGGCATTTCTCCCCCTCAAGACAGAATTAACTGCTGCCATGCAGTTAAGGGAGATTATTGACCAGAAATAACATTTGGATTATAAACTAATGATATTAAATGCCTCCTATATTTTAAGCATTGTATTTAAGCATCTGTATTGCTATCAGTTTTTCTACCCTAATTATGATGTCTCTGCCAGCATCTTTTTGGATTTTTACAGTATGCTTGAATTACTGACATGGATTGCCAAATAACAGAACATCACACCAATAATTCATTCATATTACAATGGGTAATTTTGGGTTCTACAAACTGCCAATTCTGCTCTAATCATAGTTAGAATATATATGTGAAGACTTCAGTGGTTAAAGATAAGATTTATTATGAGGCTCATTTACTTATCCTATAAAATTTCCCCTTCCTCAGCTTACATACTGAGGTTCCAGTCCTCAGTATGTGAGTTTACAAAGATAAGGTAAATGTAAAGTTAAAATAAAGTCATTAGAATGATCCCCAATTTGCATGACTCTATCCATTTTTTTTTGGTTATTTATATTTCAAATGTTATCCCCCTTCCTGATTTCCCCTCAGCAAACCCCCTTTGTCCTCCCCTCCCCCTGCTTCTATGAGGGTGCTCCCCTACCCATCCACCCACACACTCCTGCCACACTACTGAAGCATTCCCCTACCCTTGGGTTTCGAGCATCCACAGGACCAAGGGCCTCCCTTCCCATTGATGCCAGATAAGGTAATTCTCTGCTACATTTGCAGCTGGAGCCATGGGTTCCTCCATGTATACTATTTGGTTGGTGGTTTAGTCCCTGGGAGCTCTGAGTAGTCTGGTTGGTTGATAGTATTGTTCTTCCAATGGGGTTACAAACCCCTTCAGCTCCTTCAGTCCTTCCCTTAACTCCCTCATTGAGGTCCCTGTGTTCAGCCAGATAGTTGGCTGTAAGCATCCACATCTATTTTGGTCAGGCTCTGGCTGAGCCTCTCCTGACAGCTATACAAGGCTCCTGTTGGCAAGGGCTTCTTAGCATCAGCAATAGTGTCTGGGTTTGGTGTCTGCAGATGGGATGGATCTCTAATATGGGCAGTACTTGAATGGCCTTTTCTTCAGTCTCTGCTTCACTCTTTGTATCTGCATTTCCTTTGGACAGGAACAATTCTGGGTTAATACTTTTGAGAGTGTTGGGTGGCCCTATCCTTCAACCGGGGGCTGTGTCTAACAACAGGATATGGTCTCTACAGGTTCAATCTCCTCTTTGTTGGGTATTTCTACTAAGGACCATGTTGGGTCCTGAAAACCTCTAGCGTCCCTCCCATATGGGACTCTCTAGTGGCTACCCACAGTTCCTCATGCCCTACTGCTAAACAACTCCATTCAAATTCCTGACCCTCTGTACTTCTCCCCTGTCTCCTCCCACACCTGATCCTCCCCCTTTTCCCTCCCCCTCCTCTCTCCCTCCCAGACCCTTCCTTCTTCTGTGATTATTTTGTTCTTTCTTCTAAGTAGAACTGAAGCATCCACACTTTGGTCATCATTCTTCTTGGGCTTCATATAGTTTATGAGTTATATGGTCGATATTCTGAGCTGTTTTCCTAATATCCACTTATCAGTGAATACATATAATATGTTCTTTTGTGAGTAGATTACTTCACTCAGGATGATATTTTCTAGTTCTATCCATTTTCATGTGAATTTCATGAAGTCATTGTTTTTAATAGCTGAGTAGTACTCCACTGTGTATTTGTACCATATTTTCTGTATCCATTCCTCTGTTGAGGAACATATGGGTTGTTTCTAACTTCTGGCTATGTGGTTATTATAAATAAGGCTGCTATGAACATAATGGAACATGTGTCTTTGTTATATGTTGGAGCATCTTTTGGGTATATGACCAGGAGGGATGTAACTGGATCCTCAAGTAGAACTATTTTCAGTTTTCTGAGGAACCCCCCAGACTGATTTCCAGAGTGGTTGTACCAGCTTGCGGTCTCACTAGCAATAGAGGAGTGTTACTCTTTCTCCACATCCTTGCCAGCATCTGATCTGCTGTTGTTTGAGTTTTTGATCTTAGCCATTCTGACTGGTGTGAGTTGGAATCTCAAGGTATTTTGATTTGCAATTCCCTGATGACTAAAGATGCATTATGTTGTGACTCTAACCAAACAAGTAAAAGGTCTGTATGACAGGAATTTCAAGTCTCAGAAGAAAGAAATCAATGAAAACCTAAGAAGATGTAAAGATCTCCCATTTTTATGGATTTACAGGATTAATATAGTAAAACTGGCCATCTTACCAAAAACAATCCACAGATTCAATGCAATCCCCATCAAAATTCCAACTCAGTTCTTCACAGAGATAGAAAGAGCAATTCTCAAATTCACCTGGAATAACAAAAAACCCCCCAGGATATCAAAAATTATTCTCAACAATGAAAGAACTTCTGGGGGAAATCACCATTCCTGACTTCAAGCTGTACCATAGAGCAATAGCGATAAAAGCCACATGGTATTGGTACAAAGACAGATAGGTAGATCAATGGAATAGAACTGACAACCCAGAATTAAACTCACACACCTATTTTCACCTGATCTTTAACAAAGAAGTCAAAACCATGCAGTGGAAAAAAGACAGCATACTCAACAACTCACCACATGCTGGATCACATGGTGGTTGGCAAGTAGAAGAATGCAAACTGATCCATTCTTATCTCCTTGTACAAAACTCAAGTCCAAGTGGATCAAGGGCCTTCACCTAAAACCATATTACTGAATCTAATAGAAGAAATTAGGAAAGAGCTTTGAACATATCAGCACAAGAGAAAATTTCTTGAACAGAAAACCAGTGGCTCAGGATTTAAGATCAACTATAGACAAATGAGATCCCATAAAATTGAAAAGCTTCTGTAAGGCAAAGGACACTGTCAATAGGACAAAACATCAACTTATAGATTGGGAAAAGTTTTTATAAACCCTACAATCAATAGAGGGTTAATACCCAATATATACAAAGAACTAAAGGAGTTAGACTTCAGAGAACCAAATAACCCTATTAAAATGGGGTACAGAGCTAAACTCTGTAAAGCGATCAGAACACAACACACAGATGGAATACCATGTGGTGGTCAGGCAGGAAAAACAATCTACAAATCAAGGACAGAGACATGGAACAAAGTGAATTCTATAAAGATCTGGAAGTGTTGGTTAAGCTTACAAATTGTGAGAACAAAAGGTTAAAGTTTGTGCCAATAACTTGTGATGTGTAGTTGTAATAGTCCTAGAAAACTAGAAGTGACTTGCTGACAAATTGTTATTGTCTGTCTTCCTTCCTTTCTTCCTTTCTTTCTCTCTCTTCATTCTTTTCCTTCTTTTAAGAGTGAGGGCCTCTGTTTAAAATATAATAAGGCAGAGACTGAAGGAAAGGCCATCCAGAGACTACCCAACCTAGGAATTCATCCCATCTGCAGACATCAAATTCAGACATTATTACTGATGCCAAGAAGCACTTGCTGAGAGGAGCCTGATATAGATGTCTCCTGAGAGGCTCTGCCAGCACCTGGCTAATACAGATGCAGATACTCACAGACAACCATGGGAATGAGCCTGTGAACACCAATGGAAGACTAGGGGAAGGACTGAAGGAGCTGAAGGGGATTGCAATTCCATAGGAAGAACAACAATATCAGCTATCCCGACCTCCCAGAGCTCCCAGGGACTAAACCACTAACCGAAAAGTATACATGGAGGGAACCATGACTCCAGATACATATGTAGCAGAAGATGGCCTTATCTGATATCATTGAGAGGGGAGGGAGGCTTGATGTCCCAGTGTAGGGGGATGTTAGAGGGGTGGGGCAGGAATGGATGAGTGGGTGGGGGAGCACTCTCATAGAGGCAAAGGGGAAGGGGAGAGAGGGGATGGAATGGAGAGTTTGCGGAGGTGTAACTGGGAAGCGGGATATCATTTGAAATGTAAGTAAATAAAATAATTAATAAAAATATAATATAATAAGAACATAATAAGTACAGAAAGAAATTAAAAGTTTAAATAGTTTTTCTTCTTTCAGGTCTGTATTTGACTCTTTAAGACATTTTAATTTAGTATTTGATCTTCTGCTTCTTTTAACAAGGAAATACAAGTACAGACCTTCCCAGATGGGTGAATTCCTATTATACAGTATGCTTATAAGTGGGGCACAGGATATTAGTTTTGCTCCCTTTTTAGCTACTGGACCAGCAAAATATGCAAGGGAGGAAAAGATAGGGAACCAATTTCCCTGTCTATGGATTCTAATCCCCAATTGTGATGAATAGATAACCTGTAAAGGATCTCAGTTCTAATACTCGAAGCTATTGAGTATCAGAATTGAAGGTGAGGAACAGTCTTGATTTTGACTAATTACTGGTTTTATTAATTAGTTGTCTCAGTGCAGTGGTAAAATCCACTGACAATGGCAACTTAACGAGGAGAGGCTTTGTTTTCACTCAGTACTAAGATGGCTGCCCATTATATCAGGAGTGTGAAGATGCTGGTCACTCTGAATCCAAACTCAGGAGTCAGAGTGATGAACACTAGTGCTCAACCTGCTTATTGATATTTACTCAGTGTAAGGTTCCAACCTATGAAATGTTGTCCGCTATAGTTAAAATCACTGTTCGGACTTCAATTAAACTAATCCAGATAATCTTTCTCAGACATGCTAGAAAATTGTCTTCTAGGTTATTTTCAATTTTGTCAAATTGACAGCTAGTATCAACAATCACACCAATGACACTGAGAACCTGGAGGACGGTCACTGTTACTATAATGTTCTACTTCAGGACATTGTGGACCATGATATCCACTAACAATACTCCTCGGCTTTGTTACTGGGCTGCTGATAAGAACAAATTGGGATGATGTATAGCATCCCCTCACAACTTAATGTGACTTGATCACTAGAGGGGAGAAAATTGGTAGCAGTTCCTAGATAACAAAAGTCTGTGGACTAGTTTGAGTCAGGAATTTGGAAAGATTCCTGATACTGTTGGCCCTTCTTCAGCAATATTAGGACATTTCTTATGGCTCTATTAGGTTTCATTTTATAAATAATAAAAAACAAATATGTGCTTGAAAGAGTTTCAAAATAGGAGGTGCAGAACATTTAATACCAAGTATATGCAAGTACTTGCATTCTAAGATATCATAGGTCATAGGATAGTATAAATCTGTTTGCATTGGAGTATGGGATTTATATGAGTCTGATTAATACAAGACGCAGAAACAACAATATTTATTCTGAGTCACCACACTGCATTGACCAGGATAATGTTATATGTAAACATGGTAAAATATAAAAGCAGATCTCATGATTACATTGAACATCTTTGTTTTCTGTTTTAAAACCAGTGAAGAAACCAATGCACATATAAACTTGTTCAACTTTGAGAATGTATATTGTGTTAAGGCACCTGAGGCTTTCTTTCATTCACTTTGGGATATATATCGAGTCAAATGCATGCACTTTATCACCAGAGTCTCATTTCTGTGAGGCATTCACAAGTCTTATTGAAGAATGCTCACTAACAGGAAATCCTGGCTTGTTCCAGTATAGCCACACTGCATTTTCCCCCTTTTCCCATTCTAAATTCCCTCATGGTTTTATCTCCCAGAGAAATCTCACAGACTAGAGTCTTTTCATCAAGAAATGATATCAGGAAACACTAATTAAGGTGCACATGAGGAAAATGTGTATTGCCTACAGTACTTCTTCCTTTACACACTTCAATCAATCAGTACATGTCAATCATTCATCACTGCTTTAATAAGAATTCTAAGGGATTCTAAGTAATTATGTGAATTTCTTATTCATGAATGAAAACTCCAAGTCTTTGATAAGACTTCTAGAAGTTGAAAGAAAGTATCTGAACTGGAAAATCTTAGCTTCCAAAAAATTAGAGACCTCAATTTTCCTATTTGATATTTCAAAAATGGTAGTTATTTTTGAAAAGATGTTTTTTCAAACACTATTTGATGCTTATTTTCTACTTCTTTAGGTGTTTGTAGATATTATTAAGAATATTCTTTTAAATAAATGAAGAAAGGCAAAACAAACTAATATTTGAAATAAAAATATTATAAAACTAATATTTTGAGTATATATATACATATATATACATATATATAATGTATATACATTATATACACTATACATACATGCATATACATATATATACATATATATACTCAATGATGTTTTGAAGATCCAGATTAATGTCTATGCTTTTAGAGTCAAAGCTTTGCCAATAAATTTGTAGTAGCTTTTATTTCTCCTGGAGATGGGGATTTTTCACTATTCTGTGCGACATACTGGTGCTTTTGCTGATCCCAGCACTTCCTATCTGAATAGTCACTGAACCGAGAGGTGAGGTCAACTGAGCTCATACAATGTATAATATCATTTTTGTTTTGTCTTTGTCTGGAAAATTTGAGCATAGAATGGGCTCAGCTACAATGAGTGGACTCTACCAGAGCTTCAGGTGATCACTTTCATGCCTTATCACTGTGGCAGGGTTTGAAGCCATTCTTCTCTTTCCCTAAGCAAACACAATCAATTCATCCACATTCTCCATTGCTACTACCTCTTTAAGTTTTACTGGTTCTCTTTTCTCTATCATTGCCCACACATGCTACCATTTCCCTAGCCTACACACTTCTCATCTACCTTATCCTAGATGCATTTCCTCCAAGACATATCTGTCACAGAGAACTGAGAAATGCTGCCTCTACTCTCAACCCATGCAGTCCAATATAACTGGCTGGGTGTAAATGTGAAGTCCAATTGGATTACTACTAGATTTCTGTTCTTACTGGATCCTTGCAATGTGGACTGAACTTTTCAATTTTAATCTTATTTCATCTTCATTAATTCAGAATAAAAAATAAGTTTTGAAGTTGGAGTTTTGAGGTTGGGGTAATATCTATCAGAAGAGTTAACAACACCATTAGCAGGTAGTATAGTGGGACTTAGAAGGAGAGTTCACACATGTAGCTAAGTGGTGGTCCTCTCTATAGAAGGAGAGGACCTTGGCCCTGTAAAGGTTCTGTGCCCCAGTGTAGGGGAATGCCAGGGCCAATAAGTGGGAGGGGGGGGTGGCAGGCATGGGGGGGGGGGAGGCAACAGGGGTTTGTTCTTGTTGTTTTTGTTTGTTTGTTTGTTTGTTTTTTGGAGGGGAAACTGGGAAAGGAGAAATTTGCATGTAAATAAAGAAAATACCTAATTTTTTTTAAAAAAGAATATAAAGAAACAGGTGACATTACTTAGGATAGCAATTTACCTTAGCTATAGGAATTGTCATAGGCTATCTAAAATGGAATGGCTTTACAGAATGGTATGCCTAAAAAGTTGAATAGAAATTTATAGCAATGCACTATCACATTTTAGTGTTCAATTCCTGAATATAACTCTTTACAGATCACCTCACCATTAGAGGTGGACTTTTCTACTTTACTTGACCACAAATAGCAACACATTACTTTACTATATGTAATGTCTTCATTAGTATATCTCATTCTACTGATAATGGCTTCTTGGGGTGGGAGTCAAGTCTCTCATCCTGAAAATCAAAACATTAACCTTCATAAAAGTAGGAGTTAAGAATTTCCTATTTCCTCTTTATTTTTATGTGGCATTCACAGAGAAGTATCTCCTAGTAATCCCACTCTTGGACCAATAATAGGAGGAAAACAGTCCCCTTTTACTCTGCTTTCTGCTTCCTCTTCCTTAGAAATTGATTATAGAATCTTAGAGTTCTGTTTTCACTGTACCATATTACATGGATTGTCATCAGGGCCTACTTTGACTCAAAACTAGCAGTCAGTTGTATCCACACATGGGCCTTACAGGCAATATTAGAGATAAAGATTATCTGTTATATCAGAAACTCATTTACAAGATGGGCCAGAATCTTCTGTACAAAGAATGTATAGGACATGATATCATTATTGTAGAGATAATTTGATCAAAACAACTCAAAATTTTTAGTGAGGAGGAGAAAATATGAGTTCTCATTTAGTGCTCAAATTCAATCTTGGCTAGTTCAATCACCATCACAAACTTAAATTTGGGGTTTATATGTGGGCTTTATTTAATATGGAATTGGCCCTCATTGGGTATTTAGATCTAATATAAAGTTGTCAAACTAGTAAGAAAGAATGTATTAGTGAGCCAAGGAGACAGTTCAATAGGCAAAGACACTTATAAACCTAAGGAGCAGGTATAAAACCCACATAGTAGAAGGAGACAATGTACTCCTGTGGACAAAACCTCTTTCCTCACACATCCCTCTTATTGCGCCAGTGTCAGTTGCCTATGAACAAAGTGGCCATGGTAGCAAAAATGGAGGGTATGTATAAGCTCAACAACATGGTCTTCCATTCACAAAGGAGGGCCTGGCTAGACCTGCATATGTATGCCAAATCTGCCATCATCCAAAATCAACACTGAGCTCCCAATATAGTATCATTTTTAAGTGAGCTGGTAGAAGGTTAACTACACTGGACTACTTCTACTGTAAAAAGAGGAGTGTTTTGTAGTTACTGAAATACTTATACTCTTTATGGATTTTCCTTTGTTTCACATAATGAATGTAAATGCTTCCTCTAAAGTTACCATCTCTGGGCCTTATCAATGATTCTGGTAGTCTACGATGCAGCTTTCTCCTAACCAAGGAACTTATTTCTCAGTGGTCTCATGCTCAAAGAATTCATTATTTATGTTTGTTTTTATTTTGTTGTTGTTTCTTTTGCTTTGTTTTCCATGTTTCCCACTATTCCAAAGCAATTCACTTCATAAACAAGCAGAATGGATTTTCAAAGCAACACTTTAATAGCAGTAACCTATAGTGGACAGCAGGGGCCAGTGAATCAATGTTCTCCAGAAGGTGGTACATGCTTTGGCTATACATTCAGTATGTAGGCATGTTTCTTCTATAACCAGGAGTTATGAGTCCAGGGATCAAGAGGTAGAAATAGTAACAGTTACATAGGAAGATTTTTGCTTTGCGTTTCTGCAACTTTGTGCTTTGTTGGTCTGTTTGTTGGTTTTGGTTAGGGAAAGGGATGCTTCTTCCAGAAGACACAACAAATCTGGAAGCTAAGAGTTTTTCCTGAACACCTTGGTCTTCTGAGATCTTTAAGTAAACAGAATTAGAAAGTAATGACTATGTTCAAATAGGTAATTGATCCAAACTACCAGGAGTAATTTGCACTTCTTTTCTTCAATGGAGATAAAGAAAGATTATGTCTGAAATGCAGATCCTTTAAGGCATATGTTGGTGTTAATGTGCCCTGTGATTAAATGCAATGGGAAATTAGAACAAGCTAGTGCAGGTAGAGGTTTAAAGGATCCAGGCCTTCAAGAATATTTATGTATGATTCCAATCATAAATGAATGTTAAAAAATAATTTGGAGGGGAAAATGGGAAAGGGAAAATGTACATGTAAATAAAGAAAATACCTAATTAAAAAAATAAAAAAATAAATAAATAAATAAATAAATAAAAACACCAAATGCACTGAACAAAGAAAGAATTTTGCCGGGCAGTGGTGGCGCACGCCTTTAATCCCAGCACTTGGGAGGCAGAGGCAGGTGGATCTCTGAGTTCGAGGCTAGCCTGGTCTACAGAGTGAGTTCCAGGACAGCCAGGGCTACACAGAGAAACCCTGTCTTGAAAAACCAAAAAAAAAAAAAAAAAACAAAACAAAAAAATAATTAGCATTCACCATTTCATAGAATACCATTTAAAAATCCAGTATTTATCTGTGCCTTAATCAATGCTGTGATGTGATGGAGAATTTGTTGTTTCTTTCACCTATCAAGTATAATTTTAATTTCTGTTTGCCACAAACTTTTGTTAAATAATGACACCATATCCAATACAAAACCACACCAAACCAAACCAAAACAAACCAAAACAAAACACTGAACTACTTGATTTTTGCTTTTATCAAATAATATCCAAAAGAAATAACAATATACATAATAGAAATACAAATTTGTCAGTTACTAAAAACAATGACTTCATGAAATTCTTAGGCAAATGGATAGAACTAGAAAATATCATCCTGAGTGAGGTAACCCAATCACAAAAGAACATACATGGTATGCACTCACTGATAAGTGGATATTAGCCCAGAAGTTCAGACTACCCTAGATACAATTCACAGACTACAGGAAGCTCAAGAAGAAGGAAGCGCAAAGTATGGATGCTTTGGTCCTTCTTAGAAGTGGGAACAAAATACCCATGGGAGGAGATGCAGAGTCAAAGTGTGGAGTACAGACTAAAGGAAAGGCCATCCAGAGATTACCCCACCTAGAGATGTATTCCATATACAGTTACCAAACCCAGACACTATTTTGGATACCAAGAAGTGCTTGCTGACAGGACCTGATATAGCTGTCTCCTGAGAGGCTTGGCCAGAGCCTGACAAATACAGATGTGACTTCTTGCAGCCAACCATTAGAATGAGCACAGGGTTCCCAATGGAGGAGTTAGAGAAAGGACTGAAGGAGATGAAGGGGTTTGAAACCCCATATGAGGAACAACAACCAACCATACTCCCTATAGCTCCCAGGGACTAAATCACACCAACCACAGTACACATGAAGGGACCCATGGCTCCAGCTGCATATGTAACAGAGGTTGGCCTTGTCAGTCATCAATGGAAGGAGAGGCCATTGGTCCTGTGAAGGCTTAATGCCCCAGTATAGGGGAAGCAGGTGTGGATGGGTGAGTGGGAGAACACCCTCACAGCCTCACAGAAGCAGGGGGAGAGGTAATGGAATAGGGGGTTTCCAGAGGGGAACCAAGAAAGTGGATAACATTTGATATGTAATAAAAAAAAATTTAATTAGAAAAAAAAACTAATCAAAAGTTTTAAAAATTAAATAAAAATGAAAAAATACAATTTTTAGGATGATTTTAAAGATATTAAATTCTGTAATTAAAAATTATGTTTCAGAGATTAATATTTCGATGTGCTTAGGGAGTAGCCAGACAGAGGAGACCTTTAATTGGATAGTGTAAGAAAAAGAATTTCAAACTATACAATGTTCTAGAGTGTGGAGAGCTCTTGATAAAAGAAGAATCACATACATTGATCCTAAGGTAGATATAGCATAAGATATACTGAGAATACAGAGTTAAAATACAGGACTAGACTCAGCTTGATATACTTGTATTAAGTAATATGATTCATAGCGATTTTTTCTTATTTTATTAGAATGGCCTCTCATATACACAATGCTTAAAGCTAAAAATCGTTTCCTTTACTATTTTAGATACTTAACTTTTAAGAGTCACATGGGATTTAGTGTATATTCCAGTATAATAATAACAGTAAATAATATAGTGTTTTAAAATTGTGTTCATAAACCTATTACTTCAAAATCGTGTTGCGAACCTGAAGTAATGTTTGCTCTTTGGGAACATAGAATCTCTTTGCACTTTAAATTGAATATATTCTATAAGTTTACATGTGCACAATCCCTGTTCTATCTCATAATTAATGCAAATGACCTGTAAGAAATTCAAGCCAGACAAAATCTCAGCATGGAGAAGGGAAAGTGGGCATGAAGTTTTACTCAGAACTAAGAACCGTTTTGCTATGGATAGCTTCTGGGAGGGAGAAAATGGTTCTTTAATATGATGACAATGATTATATCACCACTCCTCCAGGGAGGACTCTTTTTCAGGAAAAGCTGGCCAACATAAAATAAATTCCATGAGGTGTATTTTTTGTAGCCTTTTCTTTTGTGTGTAACTTTAGTGTGTATGTGTATGTGTGTTGTTGTTGTTGTTGATGTTGTGTTAAAGCGAGAAAGAATATGATGTTGGGAAGGTAAAAAGTAGTAGAATCTTAGATGAGAGAGGAGAAATAATATAAGCAAAATATTTAGTATAAAAATTTAAAAATATAAAATGAAAAAGTGTATTCATCACAATATTTTAAATCATTTTTATCTGCATGGGTGATTTACATGTACGTACAGTGTGTGTGTAAGTGTGTGTTTGTGTGTGTGTGTGTGTGTGTGTGTGTGTGTGTGTGTGTGTCACATTCTCACGCATGTACCTGACTGGTGTCTGAAGAGTCCAAAGAAGGCCTTGGAAGCCCTGAATCTCAATTAGTTTATGCATAAGCATCACAAAGATTAACAAGAACATTTCCAATCTAGAATTTCTTTTTCATGAATCACTTGCTACTCTATTACTTCTATTTTGTCAAAAGTAAACGTAAGATATAAGATGAGGAAATTGTTTTAAGTGGTATCTTTAACTCTGTAGCACAGTAAGAACAATGTAAGTCTAAATGACAGTGAGTTCTGAGTAACATACGCGAATAAATGTTGAATCAGTAAAGAATCCTAATTCTAGCAAATTTTAAACACCAGCTCTACTTATTATTATTCTAGAAGTGCAGGATGTCATTTTCTATATTGCATGAGTCAATCCCTAAAACAGGTATTTCTTGTCATTTTTCAAAGATCATTATGATATACTTACAAATTATAAGGAGCCTTTCTTCTTAATCCCCTTCTTGTGTAAATGTTTTTTATTCTTGCATAGTGACAGAGCAGATAGCAGACCCTAGTGATGAGATTATCTCCAGCTGATGTCAGTCACAGAAATGTCTTCTTTTGTGGGTGATACAAATAGTACATAATTTTCAATTTTTATTTATTACTTCATTGTGGTTTCTGCTTTTTGTTTTGTTTTGTTTTCTTCAAGTGCATTTTGTATTACATTGCCACCATGAATGACGGTCATGTTCTGTAATCTCAGTTTCTTTTTGCCAAGTAGTTTGTATATTCAGGAATATGCTTTTGGTGGAGAATGTATATAATCATCTTTATAACTTATAACTTTATAACTTCATAACATAATCACATTTATAACAGAAAAGCAAATATTTTCTGAGAATAAAATTCCTATGAAAAGGCTATACATTTAATATATTAGGGGATACCAAGTAGGACAATCAATTTTTTCTATATTTAAATGTTTTTTATTTTCTGAAAAAATATAAAATTTAATATCTTACACTACAAAAACATGTACACAAACTGAAAGCACAAATAGATGCAGATGGGAACCAATACAATTCTTTCCTGACTTCATTCTGAGGCATGAACACAAGATATCCTGGTGTCTACCAAAGAATCAGACCGGCTGCACAGATGTCTCTGACCTGCCTGAAACCACGTGATCTTCATCATCATATTCTCAAGGGACAGAGTCTGACTTTAGTCTCAGACTATTACAAATTCAGTATATGTATACATATATTCTTTTACACAAGTAATTAAAAACTACAGTAGTGTAAATATTCACAAATAGTTGAGCACTCAAACTTCAGTGAATATAGCACCCAGCTTGCAAAGATGGAACATATTTCTGCCAAATTCTTTTTATTCCTATTAACATTGAGAAAAAAAGGAATTTGAGTTTGGTTATTATAAACAGACATTTTTTAAAAGAATTAGCAGCTTCTTCTATGTGACAATTACGTGGTCATTCTGAATAAGAACATTCAATCATTGATGTGTGAAAAGACTCAGAAATTAACAAGAAATGAGCAGAAAGTTTTTTATATATTTCTTTCCTGATACATTACTATATAATTAACAGCATAATGGAGAAAAAATATTCAATGTAACCAGCTGTGCTACTGCATGGGGGGAAAAAAAAGTGATGACTTGTTCAGCTATCAAATTTCAAATAAAGCTACCATTCTGAATCTGTTCATTCATTCGTTAGGATCATCATTGCCATCATATTATCCCTATATCTTATTTACATTGAGGTCAAACATCTGGCAATGTTTAAACAAAGACAATTACTCATCACATTTACTTTCCCTCCTAATGTTTAGAGAGAACAAAGTAAGAAAGAGATATTCACTACTATGCAACATCCTATACCTGCTAAGTCTCTAACATCAGACTCTCTTTGCATCTAATGTACTATTTCAGCCAAAACACCTTCCAAAGGTGAATATTTTTCATTGTGCTTCTGAAAACCCACTTCAGTGAGTGTACAAATAACTTTTTACTGCCTTTCACTTCCACACAGAATTTAAATAGCAGACATGCAAAATGTGTAAGTGCTCAACTGATAGTACAGCGCCACTTCACAGAAGACGTGAAGTGGTATCTCTTTTATTATACAATGGTTAGAATTGTTTTATAAACAGAGCAAAGGTGTTTTGTATTATTTGTGACAATTCCAAAATTCTAAACACACTTAAGTTTTGATAAAATATTTCTATGCAGATCATACAATGAACCTATTACTTTCAAACACTGACTTGTTTAATAAAACACAGGAATTAAAAACACATGCACATTATAATTTTTTAAAAGGTGAAAATCAGCATCTTTACATTTCACATACAATTAATACATTTCAAAGAGAGGAAAAAATGTCACAGCACATGCTAGTGAATGGCAAGATTAGATATAAATTATGATTGATAACCATAGTAACTGAATGACTTCAAATGGGACAATTCCCTGTTGTTCCTTCTTACAATACAGTTAAATAACAAATCAGTTGTGTGTGTGTGTGGAGATTATGGAATTTTATGCTTTACTTTTGGGAGTCCACAGGAAAAGAAATGAAGCCACAGAAAGAAGATTCACACCATGAGGATTTACCGAGTTTTGTGCTAAGTGGCAGACTCACTATTTTCAGGAGGGCTGGCTCCTCTCCCTGCCGCACTTCTCACATTGATCGACGAGTTTGGCACTTCCCAATTGGTGATACATCCAGTGGTGAACAAATACTTTAGAATGACATTCTCTCCTCTTTAGGGGATAGAGCACTCATAATGTAAAAGTCTATTTCTCTTAGAAGCAGAGTGAGAAACCCTCAACCCAATTGTGGTATGGATGGGAGCTGTGTGGTTATTAAGCTTTTCTTCTGAATTACTCTCTGCATGTAACACTTGAGTTGCAAAGGAAAATGAATTTGAATCAAATTAGTTTATATTCTATTGTGAGAAAATGAAGTCATCACTCTAACACCCAGCCCCTTATGTATATGTCTACCACTAATCTCAGACCATACAAAGTCAGAAAACAAGTTAGAAAGTATTTTTTGATGTTCACATAGTTGTCTCTTGTACAAGCTCTGAAATGGGCATCTGTAAATGACTTTTTTGTCTTGAAGTTCTCAACACTATCACTTAGATTCAAGTACAATTCTTTGTACAATAGTAATCAGTTTTAATGATTTTATGTTTATTTAAATATGTAAATGCATTTTCATAATGATCTCTCCCTGTGATTTTTACCAAGATAGTATTAAAATACTCTCAATATGTTCTGAAAGTATCACTAAACCAATAGAGAATTCTTGAACACAGTGTGGATTTACAGTGTTATTCAGAATGGGGAATCAATGTGTAATATAAAACATGCTTAGATGCTTCACATCCTTTTGTAAGTTTGATCTTTCCTTATTTAGCAATGAGCTATTTCATACTGTAAATAAAGGTGGAATAAATAGTAATTCCCCCAATTGTTTATCTTATATGGGTTAATATTGTAGTGAAACATATGCTTATAAGAGAAAAAGAAATAGTGCTCATAAAATACTTGCATCTCTCCTGCAGAACTTGCTCCACTCATAAGCTTTTTCCAATGTAGTAGTGAAAGTCCCAAACTAAATTCTTTGCTCCTCAAATATCACATACCAGTCTCCAGATTTTATAAAGCAAAATAACAGAAAATATTGTTACTCTTGCTATCATGTTCACTTATGTGAACATTTCAAATAACTGCATGGATTTTTCCATAATATCAGCCCATTTCTTCTGTAGTATATAAAATATACTGAGGGACTATCATAAACTACCTAAAAACCCTAATTCTTAAAATATCTCACATTGGTTTTTCCAAGCATATTCACTGTTATGAATGGAGAACAAAATGTAACTACAAAGTGCACAAACAGTTATCAATAAAAACATGTTGAAACAAAATTCTGAGAAAAACATATTTTTCTTCACTTTTTACTGCTGTCTTAGTATCAAACTCTCTGTGAATGAGTCACAATGGGACTGGTTAACCAAGTAGGGAGGTTCTGAGTACCCTCTGCCTGAATTGGATGTTAACAGAAGCCAGCACAGTCACATCTCTACATTCTACACAAGTGTGTTCTTTGTGTCAACTTTGCTTTAAAAGGTATTTTCAGAAACTTAGAAGGGTGGAAGAAGCATGAGAGATTAATGGTGAGAACTTCTCTGCCACAGACATGTAAGGAGTGTTTGTGAAACCCAAAGGGAATTTAATCTGCAGGCATTAGCTGTTTAAATAAACTAATTAGTTGCTTTCAAAACGAGAGCAAAAGAAACTAACTTGAATGGGAATTTGGTCTATGGCTTCCTAATTCCTTTCACCCATGATAGAGTCTAGAACACCCTTTGCTATATATTGCCAAAATTAAAACACTATCCGAAAGGCAAGCAGAACAATACACTCGACATATTCAAATACACACATACACACATACACACACATACACACACAATTCCAATGGAAGTCAGTTCCTGCATATATTGCAAACTATACATGTATACACATTCATTACGTAATACTCTCTAGAAGAGCAACTAAAAGTAAATTATATAACACAGAAAAATAAATATACACCCTGTATTGGACTTCTCCTTGACCAAGTAACATGTTTATAAACTATTTTTTATAACTTAACTACATATAATTCCATTGTAAGTTACAAACTGTATTTAAGAAATAATCTAATCATATTGCTCTTCAATACACTCATGTAGACAATTAAGACTTGAAGTAAACGTCAGTAAAATGCAGCTTTTCTTAGCCCACACATGGCTTTAGAACTTTTCCTTTCAAGTCGATCCCTGGAAGTTTTGAAAGGGGCTGCCCTAACAGTCTTTAAAGGTGCTATATCTTGATATATTTGTTGTACTAGATTCCATGGAAAAAGTGGGGAAGATTTAGTTACTATTTTATTACAGGACGTTGATCCTCATGTTAGCTCTCTTTGCAGGTTACATTTGCTTGGTGAAAATGAAGACATTAAGAGGAAGATCTGGAGATTTTAGTAAAATATTGATTATAAACTCAAAGGTTAAGGCAAATGCCTCCAAAGGTTTAGAAACCACCCTTTTCCCTTTCTCTGTTAAAGTAAATCTCAGGGTTGTTTACAAAGTGCTGAGTTGTTCACTTGGAGAAGTGACCCATGAGTGGGTCACACTGGTACCATCCCGTTTACCAGCTGCACCTTCATCTCTTGAAGGCTGCTCATGATCTTCTTCTGGTGACCGACCAGAGTCACTCCCAGGCGCCTCAAATCCCTGCATGAAGAGAGCACACATTGGATGTATGTATGATTCAATTTGTAGCACACCTCAAAAAGCTCACGCTGGTAGGGGGAAAAAATTTTACAGGAATTAGTCATAAAGTAGTGACACTTTTAGATATTCACAGTCCAGTTCTGAAAGGTGGGTTCTAAAATAGTTCCTTGAAAAAAAAAATCTCTTTGCAGTCTAAGGAAATGTACACTTATTCCCGTGGATGACAATCATTATTTA
The DNA here is from genome assembly GCA_019843815.1 of Montemys delectorum. Lineage (NCBI taxonomy): Eukaryota > Metazoa > Chordata > Mammalia > Rodentia > Muridae > Montemys > Montemys delectorum. Next base: position 37,934 of record JADRCD010192146.1, read on the forward strand.
AATGGTACATAGTGATGAAAAAATGAATGTTTATATTTTATCAATAAATATTAAACTTAATGGTACAATATCATTGAACATTACTAAAAACTTGACTCTAAAACCACATCAAAGATTATTTTTGCTAAAAGAAATATAAAATGTAATTTAAAGTATTACACATTATCAGTTGAAGACCAAGCACTTTAAGAGACTCATTCATCCCATGTAGCCATTATACATGACACCTTTAGGCAGTAATCATTACAGCAGTGCTTTTCTCACAATAATCTGTGCCATATTTTAATTCAGATTCAAAGGACTACAGTTTCATCTTTTATCAAATAACACATAAACTTTTGTTTTCTTTTGACATTTAGAGAATTTGAAAAACTATATGCTTTCAGAAAGGCTTTCAACCTATATTGTTTTTCTATGTTTAAAAAAATTATTGTTCAGAATAAATTTTAAAATGTTTGTTTCTAAATTCATGATATTTTACATAGCTTAAAATGGATTTTAAAAGCTATTTCATAGACCATTAAAGGAAATTATTCCTCAAAAAGGTTTTTGAACAAATATGGCCAACCTATATATTTGGAAAATTATATGTACTAATTCTAGGAAAACTTAGCACTTATAATTCAAAATGAAAAATGACAAATATATCTAGCATATTAGATTTCTTTATGAAATCACCTAGCTAAGCATATTAATCTATTAATAGAAAGTTTTTACAATGAATGTTTTACCTATGATTTTCATAGATATTGATACAATGAAAGACAATGACAACAAGATCATGTTGGATAAACAGAAGAGTATCAGGTAGCACAAAGGCATCACTTAGCAAGAATGAGAAACCTTGGCTCTACCCTTGACTTCCTTGGAAAGAATCTTCTACTAAGAAACCTTCATATTTCTTGTCTCCTTTATGTTTTCTAAATTTCTTATGAGCATTTTAGAAAATGAGAAAAAGCAAACAAAATGTTACTGGACAGTGATATATTTCTTTCTCACAATGTGGCTACTAAATACTAATTACAAGATCTCCTTGTACAGTATATGAATAATAATAGCTGATGTGGTTTGCAAGAGAATCATCAGCAAAATATAAATTTCATAAAAATCCTCTTGGAAACAAAAGTCACCATTGTTACCACAATAATAGATAATTGGAAATTAAAGTACAAATAAAAAGACATTATTTGAATTTACTTGCATTTCTTTCCAATTTAATTGGCATTAGTAGGCTTGCCCATTGGATAGGCGAGTCTATGCCATTAGAGGACTATTTTATGCATTGTAGGTTACTTAACCTGGCTTCTGCTGAACAGATACTAGAGTAAAAGGGAAAGACTCCCCATTATGAAGGGATAAAGTGCTTCAGACAGTTATGAATTACTAATGGAAATGTTCTCCATATTAAAAAAAAAAACACAACTTAAACATAAGAGCAACTGATAATTAATAAATGTTCAGCTTCTCCATACTAGAAAGGCAACTCACAGAAGTTCAGAATTTTTAAAAGTTTTACTTTATGGGTAAGTGACACAAATTTGGAAAATTCAATTCATTTGGCTATAGAACACACTAGTAGACAACCGAGGTAGGACTAAAACCAGGTACCTAGCTATGAAATCCAAACTTAGATTTCTCATTACGTTTGGGTGTGATTTTTGAAAATATTTCACATTAAATGCAAAAAATAACTTATTTTTATAACAGGAAATGGTGTAAATATTGATTGCAGAAAATCTCAAAAGAATCAAACATGTTTTGTTGCTGTTTTCACTGAGGTTTCATAATGAATCTATATTTTAACATACTTTCCATTTTCATGCAACTTTAATTCTTTTACATATTTTATGAAAAATTGTATAAAGTGAATATTTAATATTTATGAGTGCTTATGAGCAAAGTATAGAATACACCCAAGAGAAAAGGGATTAGATTTTGAACTTGGAAATAATGAATCCTTAGTAAAATATTTTTTGAGCTATAAAATATATTTTAAAATCTGTCACTGGCATATTGAAATCCTAAGTGTTAAACGCCAAGTCCTGAGAGACATTTCTTTTAGTAACATATTTATACATATTTATTCTAGTTACATAATTCACAATTACTCAAGTAGAAGTAATGTTTAAAATAGCTTTTACGGTTTACTCCGACTGACTTCAAACACAAAATGTAGAGTTTCCAGCTCAAATGAAATGGACTTTTTACATGCAAGAACAGTTTATTTTGAAGGTGTGTGTGTGTGTGTGTGTGTGTGTGTGTGTGTGTGTACACATTTGCACTATATTCTCACTTGGCTAAAGCTATTTATTTGACTTTGATTTGACTTTTTAATATGTGATTTATTTCTCCAAAATTAACTGATAACAAAAAAACCCAATATGTTGATATAAGAAGTATTTTATGCTAAAATATTAATATTTTGGAGAATTGACTTTTGTTATGGGTACAGAGTGTGTGTTTATGGGAGTCACAATTAATTTCTCTTTTCAAGTGTTAGAATTAAAGTATACAATCATATATGACTAAAAATTTTCATACGAATAGATTTTAAGTTAAATTTGTCCTAATCTCCCCATTTAAAAACACATAAACCCGACTAACACAGAAGTGGAGGCTCACAGCCATCCATTGGGGTGAGGACAGGGTCCCAATGCAGGAGCTAGAGAAAGGACCCAAGGAGCTGAAGGGTTTTGAAGCCTCATATGAGGAACAACAATATGAACTAACCAGTACCCTCAGAGTTCCCATGGACTAAACCACCAACCAGAGAGTACACACAGAGGATGGCCTAGTAGGTCATCAATGGGAGGAGGGGACCTTGGTCCGATGAAGGCTATATGCCCCAGTGTAGGGGAATGCCAGGGCCAGGAGGTGGGAGAGGGTGGGTTGGTGAGCAGTGGGGTTAGAGGGAATGGGGGATTTTTTTTCAAGGGGAAACTAGGAAAGGGGATAACATTTGAAATGTAAATAAGGAAAATATATAATAAAAAACACATAAAATAACTTGTCCACATCAGTATATTATCTGATCTTTTCTGTGCACACATGCATATGGTCAGATTATTGTTATGTTTCATGTACACACATGCAAATGGACAGAGTATTGAAATTTATTTCACCCTCTTTTGCCCTCTCTCTTCCTCTTTCCCATATCCTTTGTTCATTTCTTCCTAAGAGATAAATGAAATTACAATAATGGAATTAGAAAAGAAATCACAAAATCACACTTGAAACATTTTTATAAATAGTGTACATCCTTAATAGTGTTCGATGGTATTTTAGGAAATATGATTTGTTACCTTAGAAGTTATGAAAATGATATAGAGAGAAAACAAACCATTTTAATATGTTTGTAATAGAAATATTCATAATATGATTTTCCATGGAAAAGAGAGAGAATAACTCTAGGAGAGTTAAGTTTGTCTTTTAGAGTATTATTTGAAGCTTAAATATCTTTTTTCCAGTATTGACAAATGCATTAAAATATTGTAAGTAGTTTTGTCTCACACATTTCACAATTTCCAACAGTTTTTTTGTTTTCTTTCCATTGTGAATATTTATATGTGCATGAGTGTTGAGTTCCTGCGTGTGTACATGTAGTATATGCATACATGTGCTCAACAGTGTCTATATATATATATATATATATATATATATATATATATATATATGAGTATCAGAGGCTGACATTTGGGTGATTTCCTCAAGAGCATTTCTAGCTTACTTATGTTCATGTATTCATTCATGTATTCACTGAGACAGGGTCTGTCACTGAACCTAGCACTGGCTGCTGCAGATAGACTGGCTGACCAGTGAGCCACCTGGATTTGCCTATCTCTGGTTTATAAGATACCGACCTTTTACCTGCTGTGTTATGATTGATTCGTAAGTACTTTGTGCAACAAGCCACCTCATACTCCTAACAGTTTTTACTTTCCTGCATCCTACATATATAAAGTGGGCGGATTAGTAGTAATAACCATTGTGTGTAACACTGAAGCAAATCCATTCATGCCCAATGCTGGAAAGAAGTATTTTCTGATGGTGAAGAATACAGTACTTTTCTTATTTTGCTTTGCATTTAGGACATGTCATGTCTTGATACTTTTTGATGTAGCCCCTTAATATACATTACACTAATGGCTTTGTGACTACTTGTCTGAAAAATATTTAGGGCTGTCTCTAGTAGACATAGCACCCCTAAGCACAGATTTACTTGGTTAAACGTGATGAGAAAGAGACCCAAAAGACTGCAGTATATTGACAAGACATGTCATGTTTCAGAAGATCTATAACTAAATATGATACCATTGCTGCGACCACATTGCAACATCTTTTCAGATATTATTTCATGGAATTACATAATGAAAAACATTCTCACTACATTGTGATGAAGAAGTAGTAGGATAAACTGGATAAACTAAGGAAGAACTACTACCTGATACATATGGAGACACCCTCTTGATTACTTGGAATTCAGTGTGCTGTGTATGTCTGGGTATGAGTGTGTGTATGTGTGTGAGAGAGAGAGGGAGACAGAGACAGACAGAGACAGATAGAAACATATCACACACACACACACACACACACACACACACAGAGAGAGAGAGAGAGAGAGAGAGAGAG
>JADRCD010192149.1:0-22603 GCA_019843815.1 Montemys delectorum
AAGAGTAGGTCTACATTCAAGGACATGGACTCACAAGGGCATGAATACCAGGAGGGGTGATTAGGCTCCTTCTAGAAGCTTCCCTCGAAGCATGTAAGGCAATCATAGAAAGGAAACCTTACTTCCATTCAGTGTCTCCACTAACCTCCGTATACAAGGCCATTTCTGACGTAGGTGAGGAGTGAGGGTTCTCACACACAAGCCATGCAGTCAGTGCTCAGAAAACACCAGCCAGACACCCTGGAATTGAGTTCACTCCTGACACTTAGTGGGTAGTAGCAGATTGTACAGATCCCCCAGACCATCCTAACTGACCAGCTAGACATTGGATTCTCTATACACTCTTTGTGGTTTAATATAAAGGACATTATAAATGATACATATGAATATGAAGAGGTACATAGTGTAATGTATGGAAAAATGAGTGTGGAGCTTCCCTGTCTTTTCCAGGTGTATTTTTCTGCAGGAATCTTCATGTTTTGCTATTGAGAAACTCCCCAAGCCTCATCTGTCTGAAGTGTTTTGTTTGTTTGTTTGTTTTGAGACTTTATTGCACAGTATTAATACTAATAGACTTTGGGGAGGAAACCCAGCAAGGCCTGTTGGGTCAGATGTCTCTTGGCCTCTGTGAAGCATTACCCACCCCAGGTCTTGGAGCAGGAGCCCTCTGGGATGGAGGGCATTATAATCTACTGTCAGAGTAGACCATGAGCCAGGAACTGTGGACAAAGACCAAAAAACATATGTCACTATATCATACGTGACACTAGTCCTTCTGTTTTCAACCACCTTCAACCTTCCTATAGAAATCACTGCTGAGAGTTTGACTTTTATTCTATGCATTCTGAATATCTATACACATACACACTGTCATCAACAAACACTTAACAGGTGAATACTGACATCAGTACTTGACACGTGTCCAAAGACTTGAGTGCTGCCTGACCTCCTGTTTTGGCCTCTGACCTCCCACTGAGCCCACTACACAGCTCGGAAAGGAATTGTTGACGTGTAGAGGGCTTCCTATAGTAGTGTTCCGAAAGGTACAGCCTACCATGATATGAGTGTCACAGGGTGACTAGCCTGTCCCTGGTCCTGAAGGCAAGATTATGGCCACAGAGCCAACCTGGCTATCTTCATTTTCCCTGAAAGTCTTGCTTTTTTTTATCTCAGTTTTTCTACTGTGTTTGTATGATATGGTGAAGGTCAGGCTGTCTGTGTCTTGCTGAGTCTCATCTCCACCCACACTGTTCTTGGCAGGCACACATCTGAGTCGGGATGTTGCTCAGCACTCATGTTTCCCTAGGAATGTTGAGGTCTCGAGTTTTTTCCTTCAATGACTTATCCTGCTTTCCCAAGCCCACAGGATTCATTGTAAATAACAGAAACTGTTAAATATTAAATTTAACATGTAAAATAACATGGTCATATATTCATTACATTTTAGAATATGAATCAAAGGTATGAAATAGACACAAAGTATACAACATACTTAGCTATTTTGGGTCTCATTTTTAATTCCTGGGGATGTGTTTAGTATATATTTAAAAAATTTAGCTGGATCCACATCTTGATGATGGGCAAAGCAGGCACACACAACTTTCAAATGAACCACTTTAGGAATCTTTATAGAAAATTGACTCAGGAAATACATTAGCTGGATTGACATGGCTGATGGGTGTTGTTTGCTGAGGGCAGCCTGTTTCCCTTGTCTTTTCAGAGGCAGTCAAATGCTTCTCAGGCACTCTGTGACATCATCAGGCTGGGCAGAGACCAGGGCAGTCAGCTGCAGGAGACTGTGGAGCCAGACCCACTCCTCATAGCATTGGAGTCGTGAGTGATAGTGGGCCATGATACGGTGGGCCTCACTCTGAATTATGGACATGTCTTGGAGCCTGTTTTGAACACAGGAGATGACACTGCCATTAATTAATTGAATTAATTCCTCAGGTTCAAAGCCCAGGAAGGGATATCACTAGAAGCCCTGGTGGTCCAGGGAGTTGGAACTAGTGGGCTTATATGTTATGCAAGCTTGGTGTACCTGGCTTTGAACCTGAACAAAGCCAGAATGAAGGCTTCACATGGCTCAGGGTGCTGTGGTGGCCTCTGGGGAAGACAGTGTCTGCTCTGCCAGATAGTGACCTCTGCATGTGCCCAACAGGCAGGCCTGTGTGGAGCAGCTTCTGAAGAACATGTTTGATGGGGATCCGACGGAGAGCTGCCTGGTCAGTGGGATGCAGGTGCTGCTCGCCTTGCTGGAGCCAAGGCGTGTCGGGTGAGTCTTTCCTTTGAAAAGCAGCATATACTGCTCTCATGCCAGAGGCCATGGGAAGCTAGGAAGAGCCAGGACATGCTGCTTTTAATTTTTGGTTATAAGTTATAATGTGGATAGATACCCTGGTTGCAAGGTCTCCTTTGTAGCTGTAGCTAGATCCTCTTTGACCCTTACTAGCAGGCATAGCTTCACCCTAGCCTGGTGGCACTCAGCTGCTGCCAGTTTGTAATATGCTTATAGATGGGTATGGAATACATGTGGCTTTCTCTGTGCACTGCTTTGACCAGTATGCACAGTGTATGAGTGTGTATGCATGTATACCTCCCATCAGGAGGGCTTCTACTCCAGCATGTAGTTACCTGCTGTTTATATGTTTATCTCCCATGCTAGGAAAGGAAGCATGCTAAGTGTTCAATAAGACACGTTGTTTCCTGGGATATCCTTCACTTCTTTGGTTTTTGTTGTTACTTTTGAGATAGGATTTTTCTGTGTAGCCCTGGCTGTCCTGAAAAACTCTGTAGACCAGACTGGCCTCAGAAACCATGTACCACCATGCCTGACTAAGATGTATTTATTACTATGTATGAATGTTTGCCTGTGTGAATGTATATACCCTATGTGGGTGCAGTGCCTGTGGAGGCCAGAAGAGGACAACAAATTCCCAGAACCTGAGTTACAGGTGGTTATGAGCAGCCATGTGGGTATTGTCAACCAAACCTAGTAAGTGCTCTTAACCACTGAGCCATTTCTCCAGCCCCTCACTGTCCTTCACCGATTTTTCATCCATCAGTTGCTATTTGAATACCTAGTTTGGAGACAAAGACAACCACAATGTAACTCCCTTATACTCAATGTTCCTGTCTGTCCTAGAAGATAGTATAGGGACAAGTGACTCAGTGTGGAAGGCCTGTATAGGCCTGGAAGCTAGAGAGCTGTGGTCAGGGAGGTTTCCTCTGAGAGGCCCCATTTAGTCAAAGAATTCTTGACAAGAAGATCATCCCAGTATGAGCAAAAGCATCGAGCCATTCTATAGCTAAGGAGCTGTGGGGGTTGAAGGTCACCACAGTGTTCTCAGGATTGCTGTTGGAAGCCAGTTGAATCAGGAACCAGAAAGTGCCAGTTCTAAGACAGGAGAGAGCAGGAGAGAAGAGTTGGTATAGAAGGTTGAATCTGTTTGAGAATTCAAATGATCCAGAACCTTTTAGGAATTTAAATTTAGAAATTTAAATTCTGGAAAGTGAAGCTTTCTTTGGAGCTCATGCTGGCCCTGGGATCTCAGCAGGCTAGGTATGGTCACAGCCACTTAAACAAGGATGGCCTGTGAGCCACAGATGAAAGACCAGGATGGGGAGTCAGAAGCAGAGCTTCTTTACCCATGATCCCCATGGAAGGAGGCTCCTGCCACAGAGGACATAGTGGATGGATGAGGATCTCGATATTGCTAAGCACCAAGCCCCCCGCGGACCTTGAAGCTCCATCAGTAAATGAAGGGTCTCCGTAGTCAGTGAACCGTTTGCAGGACGTTTCTGACCTCCTCTATCATGTGTTGGAAGTGATGCTCCAATTCTCCTTCAAGGCAATTGCCTTATGACCACATGTTGAGAAGAACTTCATTATCTCCTGGTACTGACTATGTTGTGCTTAGGTTATATTTAAAATGATAAGAGATTGGGTAAATCATTTTCCAGAATACCCCAGTCCATCAATATTAGTATATTGCCTAAAATTAAGTAGCCATTTTCTCTACTTATGCAACTAGAATTTTAATTTCTTTAACAAATCCAGGACACCTAGGCCACCTTTGAAAGCCAAACTCAGTACTAAATGTGTTGGAGAGAACAGTGTAAAGTTTAGAAAACCAGAAATAGGACCAGGTATGACACTCCGTGCCTTTAATTGCACTAGTGAGGCAAGGGGTGGGGGGAGGAGGGAGGGACGGGGCTTAGGCTGGCCAAGGGCTATTAAGATCCTCTTTCAATTTTTAAAAAAGAGAAAAAGGCAAAATAGAAATAGTCAACTACTTATCTTTAATTTAATTTTTTTTATTCTCTCATACATCACATCTACATCTTATACATCCCCTCCCTCCTCTCCTCCCACTCCCTCCCCTACAACTCCCCTCCCCCAAATCCACTCCTCTATTTCCTTTCAAAAAATAGTTTCCTTTAAAAAAAAAGAGAGAGAAGGCCTCCCAGGGATATCTACAAAACATGGCATAACAAGATATAGTTGTTAAGTAAAGAGTATGCTCTTTAATTTGTTGATCCTTTATTTATTTATGATTTTTCTGCATTGATTTTGTTTTACTTTTAATTGGAAATATATTTAAATATATATCAGAGGAATTGTTTTGAAAAGGCAAAAAAACTATGTGGCCAGTGTGAAGACTGGGGACCCCTGGTGGGATTAAGGTGACAGCAAAGACAAGAAGGGACAAGTCCTGTGTCCCTTCTCGTTTCCTGTGGTCTTGGATTTCACATAGAAACATTTGGCTAAGGGGCCAGGAGTACACCAGTCAGCAAATGGTGTGTAGAAGTCTTGAGTAATGTCCCTTTTCAGACATCTTTTTGGGAAGATGGTTTAATAGAACATTGACAAGATGAATGGGGTATGTATGGGACACAGCATGTCTGCCATGCCTCTGTCTGCTGTCTTTATTCACAGAACAGAAGGCTTGGTGGACTCCTTTTCTCAGGGACTGGAAAGATCATACTCTGTCAGCAGCAGCATCCTGTGTGGCATCGAGCCATGGCTGAAGAATTTCCATCAACTCCTACTCAACCCACCAAAGGTAAACAGCCTGGAGAGATTACTGCGTCATTTAGAGATGTGGGGTAGCATGGTGTAGAGGACAAGACCCAAGTATGGAGAAAAGTGTGCTTTAATGTTGTCCTCCGAGATGCTAGCTAGAAATACCCACATTGGCTCTACTAGGAGAGGCTTGGGCTTGGGACATTTGCAGTCTCCCCGGTACAGAGCATGAGGTTACCTAGCCTTTTGGTCAGGGGCATGCCTAGCCAAGGGTGGCTCCTGTAGGCCAAGATCCCAGGGGAACTTTTTGTTCAATCAACAGCTCAGGGGAGTTCTTGGGTTAGGCCAAGGACATTAAAGTTCACAAAGATCCTCAACTTCTTCCTGCCCTCCAGCCTCCCATTACAATCCTTTCCCATACACAGTTCCAGCCTTTTTCCTAGTACACCACCTTACTTACTGACTTATTTATTGTCTCTTCCCCAACTAATATGTAAGGATTCATGGAGGCAAGAACTCTGTTTTGTCAAACACAGATGGATCAGAAAATATCTGAATCCAATCTAATGAAGCAAATTTGAGGCCATGAGATAGCTGAGTAGGCAGAATGCTTTCTGTGTAAGCTTCATAACTTGACTTTGGTTCCTGGGAATCATAAAGATGAAAGGAGAAGATCAACTCTACAGAGTTCCCTTCTGTCATTCACACATGTGCCCAGGAATACGCAGACACATGCACACAGTACACACACAAGCAGATACATAATATACACACGTGATCACTTTTTTTTTAAAACTTGGGGGGAAAAGCTACATTTTTAATGAGGCAAGATTTATCAGTCTCTGAGAGAGTTTACTTAGCTTCTCTTAGCTCAGAATCCTCCCAAGAATTCCTTGGGCATACACAGCCAAGTACCATGTCCAGGGCTCCAGTCCTTATTTGGGTTAGCTTGCTTCAGATTGGTACTACTAGCTCCATCATGAACACTGGACACATTTCATAGGCCATAGTACTGGTCCTTTGACCTCGTAGGCCTAGATAACAGTCCAAGGAGCCTTAGCCACTCCTTTTGATCCTGAGGGGACAAAGTGGGTCCTTCATTTTTTGGATTCTGTCACTTCTTCTTATAGGCAGCCCTGTCTTGATCATACCCCACTGTCTTTAGGCCAGGCATATTGTAGGTGAGTGCCCCTGTTCGTTATAAGACTCCAGCTGGGTTTGTCTCCTATGTTTGCAGAAAAAAGCAATCCTGACTACTATTGGTGTGCTAGAGGAGCCCTTGGGGAATGCTCGTCTTCATGGTGCACGCCTTATGGCTGCACTGCTGCACACAAACACACCCAGCATCAACCAGGAGCTCTGCCGGCTCAACACCATGGACTTACTGCTGGTGAGTCAGCATCCGCCGTGGCTAGCTCTGCTTGTTTGTATGTGGCATGCAGTTTGCAGTTGAACATGGAGATGACTCCATCAGGGCAGGCACTTCAGCATCTGGGCAAAAAGACATGCCAAGGAGAGGTGACAATATTAAGGACTTGATCATGGGTCTCTGGTAGAGCACACTGAACAACACAGGGATGTCTTAGGCTCATAGTACCCTGCCAGAGAGGGTCTTCCTGATGGCAGAGGACAGGTGTCTGGTCTTGTTTTCTCTTAAGTCAAAGTATCCTGAGAGATGGATCTCCATGAGTATTAGGCCAGCCTGGTCTACATAGTGAATACCAGGACAGCCAGAGCAACATAGTGAGATCCTGCCTCAAAAAAACAAAAACAAAAAAGCAATGAATAAATAAATGAATAATAGAAAGAAAGAGAGAAGGGCCGGGCATGGTGGCGCACACCTTTAATCCCACCACTTGGGAGGCAGAGGCAGGTGGATTTCTGAGTTCGAGGCCAGCCTGGTCTATAGAGTGAGTCCAGGACAGCCAGGGCTATACAGAGAAACCCTGTCTCGAAAAAAACAAAAAGAAAAAAGAAAAAAGAAAGAGAGAGAGAGAGAGAGAGAGAGAGAGAGAGAGAGAGAGAGAAAGGAAGATAGATAGAGAGATAGATAGATAGATAGATAGATAGATAACAAAACAGAAGGGTCCGGGGTGAGATGGTCCTTGTTTTCTTTTTTTTTTTTTTAATTAGGTATTTTCTTTATTTACATGTACGTTTTCCCTTTCCCATCTTCCCCTCCAAAACAAACAAACAAACAAACAAGGTCCTTGTTTTCTAAAATGGTCATCCTTATAGTTCTTATCAAAACTAGTAAATGGTCAGAAGCTGTCCAGTGGCTGAGATTGCTCATCTTACCATGCTCTTTACCACCCTGTAGCGGTTGCTCTGATAACAGACAGAGTGGACTTCTGAAGACACAGTTACAGTTAGGTGGCAGCGGCCTTGAGGGCTAGGGCAGGGTTCTTCAGAAGATGGTATCTGCTTGAAATCAGTGTCCAGTACATCCCGTAGCCAAGATACATGGGTCAGTGGATCAAGGGTAGAAAAGAAGTAATTCGGGGCTGGCAAGATGGCTCAATGGGTAAGAACAGTGACTGCTCTTCCGAAGGTCCTGAGTTCGGATCCCAGCAACCACATGGTGGCTCACAACCACCCATAATGAGATCTGACGTCCTCTTCTGGTGCATCTGAAGACAGCTACAATGAATTACACCAGAGCAAGTGGGGCCGACAGAGGTCCTGAGTTCAATTTCCAGCAGCCACACACATGATGGCTCATACACATAAATAAATAAAAATAAATCTTTAAAAAAAAAAAAGAAAAAGAAAATGGAATAATTCTACTCACTATCACTCCACTAGGAAATATTTTGCTTCCTGTTTCTCTGACCTGTTCTTCTAGCTAGAAATGTTAGTTTCAGAGTAGGGAATGCTTTGCCAGGAGCCACAGCAAATGTTCCATTGAACTGGACCCTCAGACTTGCCCCCAGCCATTTTGAGCTTCTGATACCCTTAATTCAACAGGCTAAGAAAGGAAATAACAGTGTTAGGAGGGTGATTGATCCAGATCGCCTTGGGGAGTTGGATTGCCTCTCCACAATGAAGGTAAGAAGGATCGTGTCTGGAGTGCTGGGGATCCTTTAGAGCATCCCTTACTGTGTCCTGGGATTTAAAATCGGAGAAATGCAACAGCCTAATCCAGACAGGATAAGAAAGGGTACAGATCCCTCAGGAATGAAGGTATGGGTCACTCCTCCAGGAAAAAAGCTAAGACCTGCTGAGCTGCTTGCTGAGGGTGGAGGACATACAGGATGGGAGAATAGAGGAAGGTTGTAGGCAGACTTCCGGCTACTTTGTGGATACTAATTACGACAGAATAAAGGATAGAGGGGAAGGGGGGTGATATTATTAGACTACCTCCTGCTGATTAGGAGCATAGAATTCCTTGGGGCAAGTTTTGATCTTTGACACCAGGATATCTAATATCTGCTTTTCGTCTCTATGTGTATGACTGCTATGTGTGTGACTGCTTGACAACTGCAACCAGCAGCGTCCAACCGCCAACTGGCCAGCTAACCTCTTCTATTGAGACTCTGGCATTTTATATGTTTGAAAAGTCCCCAGGATTTCAAATGTCAAACAATCACAGAAATGATCTGCAGGTAGCAAAACCACTTCCCTGCTAGAGCACGAGGCAAATCATAGTCAGCTGCTGTGGTCAGTCCAAAGCAGCCCACAGCTGGGGTTAAGATGAAACACATTCTTAGAATATTTCTGTGGGATTTTTAAAAAGAAGCCAAATTTCTCACTATAGAAGGTAGTTAGAAATACCAACTAAGGGGGCTGGTGAGATGGCTTAGCGGTTAAGAGCACTGGTTGCTCTTCCAAAGGTTCTGAGTTCAAATCCCAGCAACCACATGGTGGCTCACAACCACTCGTAATGAGATCTGACGCCCTCTTCTGGTGTGTTTGAAGACAGCTACAGTGTACTTACATTTAATAATAAATAAATCTTTAAAAAAAAAAAAAAAAAAAAAGAAATACCAACTAAGGCCACATGACCAGTTACAGAAATAAGGATTATAATTGACATGTTTCTGCCATATTTTGTAAGAATGTATTTGTATAGATATTTGTGTTCTCTTTCCTCTATTTCTTTATCATACAATGTAACATCAATTAAGAGAATATCAGTGGCTTTTCCACTTGTTTAAATAGATCTTCTCTGGGACTATGGGTCTATAGCTTAGTGACAGAGTACTTGGATAATGTACAAAGTCCTGTTCACACTCGAGCACTGGCTATTCTTCCAGAGGACCTCATATGGTATCTCACAGCCATCTATAACTCCAGGCCCAAGAAAATCTGATACCCTCTTCTGGTTTCCAAGGACATATGTGTAAACCAAACACCTGTAGAAATTTTAAAAAATAAATAAGAATAAAATAAAACAACAACAAAAAACAAAGAAGACAAACCCCAGCAAAACCCTTCAACTCCTAGTGTCAAAAATAAATAAATACATGAATGTGGTCTTCAGTTCTGTCAGCATGTTTTGTAGTTTTGGGTACACTGGATTTTTTTGGTTTCCTTTTGTTTTGTTTTTTTGGTTGGTTAGCTGGTTTGTTTGCCTCATTAGTTTACTCGCAAAGATTTTATTCTTTTGGATGTTGTCATGTATTACATCAAAGTATTGGTTTCCTTTTTGAGCTGGTTATTGTTCCTGTGTAGGAATGCAATTTTGTGTGTGTGTGTATGTGTGTGTTGACTTTGCATTCTACAATATTAGTGAATTATGAATAATTTTTTACCTCTAATGGTTTATGTGAAATATTTAGAATGTTTTTTTGGGGAGGGTCTTTGAGATAGTGTATCACTATGTAGCCTTAGATTGCCTGGAATTTGCTATGTAGACTTTGCTGGCTTTGAACTCACAGAGACATCCTGCTTCTGCCTCCCAAGTGCTGGGATTAACGGGGTGCAGCGCACACTCAGAAAGGGATTGTGGGTTGTTTTTCTGTTTTGTTCAGAGAAGTCAAACAGATGACTTCTCTGCTTATGTAATCTTTGGTATAAGGAAGGGGCCTAGAATTATATCCCACCTCTGTACCTAGCACAGTCCCTTTTGTGTGTAGCTAGGCCTGGAACTATAGGCTGCTGTACAACATCCCCCTCCCCGCCCTGCCCCGTCTGTGGGACGCAGCCGTAGTGGGAAGGTCAGGAGCTGTGGCCTCAGGGTGCCTTCCTTCCTCTCCTGCATCGGTCTGGAAAAGGCTTTGTGGGAGACGGTATCTTTAATCTTCTGTGTTCCAGAGGAGACCCAAGACCGCTCCTTGCCTGGACTTTGTCAGTGATATTCTAGTTCCAGTCTTTGAGGGGTGCCTGCCATACTGCAGTCTCTTGTCCATATGGAGGAGGTGTATGTCACTCATCCTGCGGGGGTTCCAAGTTTAGCTGTAGTTACTCCCTGCTTAGAGACAAAATAATGAAGGGAAATTTAAATGCCTGGAGTTGAATAATAATTTAAAAAATACTGTGTAGTAAAATATATAAAGTGTAGAGTATAAATTTTATAAGAAAATAAAGACACCATAAAAGAAAAAAAAATACTCCAAATTAGTTAAGCTTCTAATGTAAAGAACAACGAATAAATCCACACAAAGTAGAAGGCAATTGCTTGGATGAGAGGGAGGTCATTGAGACACACACAAGAGTAGCAAGCGAGAGGGCGTCAGTCGGAGTAGACCCCAGAACTTCCTAAATGAGAATGGGCCTGAGAGGAGCACCCTGGTACACCAGTGACTGCACGCTTGTGAAATGAGCAGACAGAATTTTGAGAGTGCTTTCCTCGTTACCTTTATAGTTCAGCTGTTTGGAGCAGCCTCATCTAAAGACTGTCTTCTGTCCTCTCTTTACTCAGGACTTGTTTTTTAAGTACACCTGGAATAACTTTTTGCACTTCCAAGTGGAACTTTGCATAGCCGCTATTCTTTCCCATGCTGCTCGGGAGGAACAGGCAGAAGCTAGTGGATCAGATGGCAAGGTGGAGCCTCTGCAGGGGAGTGGAGATGGGAATGGGAAGCTGGAGACCTCCCCATCCCTCACCAGCCCTCCTGAGAACACGATGGTGACCCATGTAAGTCCAGGCCATGTGGGGTTGTGCCACCTGCAGCCAGCACTTCCCAGGCTCAGGTGTGTTATCTCCTAACCCTCACATGGGTCAGAGGTGCTGCCATCTTTGACCCCTAAAATCACAAAATTATAAAGAAACATTCAGTTGGTGATGGAGAAGTCAAGGCATTGTTTGCAAAGATGATCTTGTAGTTGTGGGTTGTGTCTGGGTAGACAGCTACCTGGATACTGCAACCCAACCCAACCCACCCCCACCCCCACCCCCAGCTGTGCTCATAAGTGGCCTCTGCTTTGCTCAATCCATCTTTATAACTAAACAGAAAGGAAAATTTAAGTTCTCATCAGAAAGCTTTCTGGAACTTTAGACCTCGAAGCTAGGTGCACCAGCTTTCTCTGTGACTTCCCTTATTCTCCAGAGAATGACCATAGTTGTCACCTTGTCCCTTCCCCTGTGTAGGTCACCCTAGGGTTAGAGCCTGCAGCTCAATCTCTTTTTGCCATCAGCATTTAATAATGTCCCTGGTAGAGAGCAGCCCTAATGAATGTCTGCCAGGGAAGAAAGGGGAAAGCAGCTTGGGAGTATGAGCTGTGCCTGAGCCGAGACCCACTGTGACTGCTGTCCACTTCTAAAGTGAGAAAGAACATTTTGGACCATATGGGCTGACAGGAGGGCAGAGGTTTGGGAGAGGGTCCCTGGGTCTCTGTTCAAATGCCTCGTAGACAGCAGTGTGTGATTGGGTTTAGAACGTCTCAGTGCTACTTGCTTGGGGACCTGTGAACAAACTCAGCAGGAGCTAATACTGGAGAAGAGGCATGTAGTCTGGCCCACAGTTTATGCCGTAGGCATGAGACATGCAATTATAATGGCAAGAGATACTTGGGACAGGGAGTGTTATTCAGAGGCCATGTAGACCAACAGGGACCCTGGATAGTGACATGGAGGTATGAATAGGGGTCTGTAACAAACATCCAAGAAAATAGTCTGGGGGGGAGCAGAAAATGTTGGGGGCCCCAGAGAGCTGGTGGGAGAGTGCTCAGAGGTCTAGGTGGAGGCCCATAGGAGGAGAGGAGGTAGAAGTCGTCACAGCATGGTCTTCATTCTCAGGCCATTCAGTAACTTGAGACTTGGAGCCCTTGCGCACCAGTGATGTTATTGCCACAGGGTCTTGAGTGCTGATTTGCCCGTTCACTGCCTGCAGCACCTAGGAGGCAGTGTGAACCTTGGGCTCCCTCTCACACTGCTTGCCACTCTGCTCTCACAGCTGTTCCAGAAGTGCTGCCTGGTCCAGAGGATCCTGGAAGCCTGGGAAGCCAATGACCACACACAGTAAGGACTCTGAGGAACCCTCCTGGCCAATTAGAGATGCATCTTACCAGGATGTTGGGCACTGCAAGACTCCAGGCTCCTTGTCAGGCATCAGCAATTCTAATGTAGATATGTGCCTAGGACTATTCTAGAAGGGATCTTGCTACTGGGTATATAGCAGTAAGGGCTGCTTAGGCAGGAGGATGCAGGGAGGCATGGAGAGGTGTGGCATATTGAGTGATAAATGGCCGGGCCACACAGTGGTAGGTAAGTGACCCCTTCCCACTTGTCTTGCTTGTACTTTGTGCACTTGTGGGTTTTTGTTTTTGCTTTTTGGTGTCTCTCTGTGTGTGTGTGACAGGGTCTCATTATGTAGCCCTGGGTATCCTGGAATTCACCACATAACCAAACCTAAAACTCAGAGATCATGAGGAGCCTGCTATTGCCTCCCAAATGAATGCTGGGATTAAAAGCATGTGCCACTCCAACCAGCCAATGTTTTGGTTTTTTGAAATAGTCGTACAGTATAGCCCAGGCTGGCCTAGAACTTCTAATGCTGCTGCCTCAGCTTCTTATGTGCTGGCTACAACCATTCTTTTCTTTTTTTCTTTTAAATGTATTATTTTATATGTGAGTGTTTTGCCTCAAGTATGTTTGTGCACTCTGGGTATATGCCTGGTACTCTCAGAGGCCAGATGATGGCACTGGATCCCCTAGAACTGGAGTTACTGATGGTTGTGAGCTACCATGTGGGTGCTAGGATTCAAACCCAGGTTCTCTGGAAGAACAGCCAGTGTTTTTTACTGATAAGCCATTTTTCCAGCCCCAGCTGTAACCATTCTTGCTTTTACTAAACTTGGAGCATACGTTGTTGGCGCTTGTGCACAGGGATGGATGTTAGCTTTTCTACAGCTTCTGTCTGAGCCTTCCCTCCACTCAGAAGCAATGCTCTGTGTTTCTCAGGGCTTGATGGCCACCCTCATTCATTTGTTGTGCTCTGAAAACAGGTAGGCTCTAGGCAGTGTTGAGCAGAGCTCATGGGAGCCCAAAGGTGTGTGAGTACAGTTGTGGAACTACCACCCAGGCCCTGTGAGGTGCCCAGTAGAGGCTAGAGCAGCTCACTTGGTGTGGAGGTCCTACCCAGCTCCAACAGTGACAGTATCCCAGAAACAGTGTGCCCAGTACAAGCTGTGCCACCATCAGTCCTGACTCAGCTGCTCTGTCACTACTGCCTCTGTGGAACTTGGGCCAACACTGAGCTTTTCGCTTCCATCTTCATGTCCATAACTGGGCCACGGAATAAGCAGTCTCATTAGTGTTTCTTGGTCTGATGGGGTAGATGTGGCTGAACTTATGCAGAGCAGATGCTCATTAGTCATCAGGGTCCTAGAGCTGAGGCTGTTGGTCAGGTACTGACTGCTTAGGTTCTTCCCCTAGAATTTACCCTGGAGTGACAACTACAAAGTAGTCAAAGGCCTAGGTGACAGGTGACAGTGGAGATGACCTTCAGAAAGCCTGGCATTTGGCTCTCCCAGCAAGAACTTGGGCAAAACCTGGACTGAATGGCCTCCTTAATAGATTATTTCACTTTCAGGGCAGCAGGCGGCATGAGACGTGGGAATATGGGCCACCTCACAAGGATTGCCAACGCAGTTGTACAGAACCTGGAGCAGGGCCCAGTGCAGACCCACATCAGTGAAGTCATCCGAGGTGTGCCTACTATGCTCCCCTCCCTCTGCCCTTTGTCCTCAGGAGTGACAACTACACTGGTAGAGGTCAAGCCATGCAGCCTTTGTCATCTTCTCAGGGTAGGCTGGGTGTCCTCCTCATGGAGCAGAGATCTGAGTATAAGAGACTCAGCCTGCCAACGACAATTCATGACTCCAGTGTTGGGCTTAGCAGCCATGAGCAATCACCAGGCTCCCTAGTGCTCACGGGCTTTGCAGAGCTGTGCCTGTGCTAGAGGTCCTGACTCACCTCCTGCCATGTTTTCAACTCACACAACTTAGAGGGCCTTCCTAGTTTTCATATCAGGAGGCCGTGAGTGTAGGTGATATTCTGTCCCCTAGGAGCAGCAAGACCTGGAACCCTGAACTCTAACCCCAAGCAGAGCTTCTGCCCTCAGACATGGTGCTACTGCTCTGTGCACAGTTCTCTTGTGCAATACCTCCCCAACAAGTATGAGTTAAGGAAACTCCAGGCTGTCCTCCCCAGGACTTAGGACCAGAGAAATTTTTTTCTTTGTGGTATCTTGGCGGCCACTTGCCTGTCTATCTTCTTCCTAGTTATACTTCACCAGTCTGGTGAAGTCGAGCTTGCTGGTCCATCATCACACGTGATGGGTTGGCAGCAGGGCAGAACAGTGAGCAAGCTGGGGTGACTTCTCTTGTTGCTACAAGGGAAAAACAAATGGGCTCAGAGCCCAGTTTTGGGAGGTGAGGGATGAGCAGGAGGCTCTTGGTGCTAGATCAGGCACAGTCTGTAGTTTTCCACACTCCAGGCCTAGAAGGGCTGCAGTAGGAAGGTGCTTGCTTAGGGTATACAGATGTAGCAGCAGGCATTTTCAGACCAGGCCTGAGGACATATTCTTTTAATCCCAGTACTCTGGAGGCAGAGGCAGGCAGATCTTTAGGAGTTTGAGGCCTGCCTGGTCTACATAATGAGTTCCAGGACAGCCAGAGTTACATGGTGAAATCATGTCTCAAAAAACATAAAACACAGAACTCCCATGCCCCTTGAGGTCTCTGTAGAACAAGCTGAACATTGCCCTGCTCAGAGTTGCTGTAGCTTAAGGCCCTGTAGGAAGGACATTAGCTCTCCCCCTTTGCTGTACAGGCTTACTTCCTATCAGCAGCCCCTGTTTGTCTTGAGTGGGTGGATTGTAGAAGCATAATTTGTCCCTCTCTGGACCAGCCTTTGCCTGCTAGGGCTGCTGAGTGTCCTGCCCTTGGGACTCCTAAGTCCTATACTTATGAGGGTACTCATAAGGACTTATGAGTAGCACTTGCCTTGCAGGACTCCCTGCAGATTGCCGTGGACGCTGGGAGAGCTTTGTGGAAGAGACGCTGATGGAGACCAACCGCAGGAACACTGTGGACCTGGTGAGGAAGCTGGGGCTTCTTCCATGGCAACCACTGACAGTCCCATATGCACCACTCTGCAGCACAGGTGGAGGAGGAAAGTGCAAGGGCAGGACTGAACATTTAGTTGAGCCTCTGGCCTGCAGTCTTGTTACATACCCTTGCTGTGTCACAGCAGAGCTGGCTCCCTGAGAATCTCTTTGCAAAGCTAGTGTTATCTTTCTTGATCTCCTCCCTCCAGAGCTATGGCTTATTTGCGAAGGACTCTGCTTGGGTTCCAGGGCATTACCTGGACCAGGGAGGCTGGGCTTTCTTTCATGAGGCTTTGGCCTCACTTGGCATTTCCTTGCAGTAAGCTGCACAGGCCTCCAGGTGTCAGGGGATTGGTGGTGTGGGAGGGCTTTGGGGAAGGGGAGACTCAGGCTGGGCTGGGTGGGGCCTGGGGCTCTGGCTGGAATGGACTGGGTGGGGTCTGGCTAGCTCACATGCCCACCCCATCTGGCCTGTGTTTTAGGTGAGCACTCACCACCTTCACTCCTCAAGTGAGGACGAGGACATTGAGGGGACTTTCCCTAACGAGCTGTCCCTTCAGCAGGTGAGGGCATGGCCGGCACTCTGCACCCTGCCGGGCCCTTCTGGAGCCTGTGTCCTTGGTAGTGCTTAGTTCCCGTGACATTGCATAGCAAAAGAGAAAAGTAACTCATCTCCAAGCACATCCTTGGGAGAGGGGGGCCTGGGAGAGTACCCCCAAAGTCACATTATCTTGTGAGACTCCTGGGGACACTAAGCTTGAAAGCTGACTAAGGAGGTGCTCTTCTGTATGCAACTGCTCAACCACTGTGAACATTCGACCTCTGGGAAAACTCACTGCCTGCTTCTCAAGAGGCTCCTAAGCAGTGGAGTGGGTTCCAAGGAGCAGCCACCAGGCTACAGCTTGTTCCATAGCAGCACCCTCTCCTCCCAGGCCTTCTCTGAATACCAGATCCAGCAGATGACAGCAAACTTTGTGGATCAGTTTGGCTTCAATGATGAGGAGTTTGCAGACCAAGATGACAACATCAAGTGAGTAGAGCCACATGAGAGCTCAGGCTGTAGGCTAGCACTTGCCTAAGCAACAGCACCATAGAAGCAGAAGTGAGGTCCATTGTCCCTGAGGAGCCTTAGCAAGTGTCCCACCTACTGCCTGAGGGCCCAGGCCCGCTGGAGCAGACGTGGTACTGAGGGACCTTGTTCTTGCAGTGCCCCATTTGACCGGATTGCAGAGATCAACTTCAACATTGAAGCCGATGAGGACAGTGTGAGTGACGGGGGGCCGCTGCAGGGCTGCAGTGCTGCAGGGCTGCAGGGTTGCAGGGCATAGCAGCACTCGATTACACTGCTCGGATAGTTTAGGCAGTACCCACAACTTGGTCCTTGTCACAGGTGGATGGGACCATGGGGCCCTGGCCAGTATGTTTGTGTATCAGGACTAGGAGGCTCCCCTCCATGGGAGTTGGGAGTAGAGCTTCCCTCCTTGCCTCCTCCCACATTGTCTGTCAGCCATGTTCTGTGAGCTAGCCCCTCTGGAGTTCTTTGGGACCAGATTCTCCAGAAAATAGCTCCTCATTCTGTCTTACAGCCCAGTGCAGCTCTGTTTGAAGCCTGTTGTAGTGATCGGATCCAGCCTTTCGATGATGACGAAGAGGAGGACATTTGGGAAGATGAGGAGACTCGATGCACTGCCCGGGTGATGGCCAGAGCCAGGTGTGGGGTTCACTCATTTTCCCAAAGCCTGCACCAGTGAGGAGCAGGCACAAGATTAAGCACTGGATATCCAGCCACTGTTAAAAGTGCTCAGACACCTACAGGGGCAGTGGCCCTCTTTGCAGAGACCAGAACAGAAACTGAGAGCCAAGTAATGCTTCTTCTGGACACCCTGTACCCAACCCTAGTCCCAATTCCTGAGCCATCACAGGTTCTCCCACATTGGGCATCTAACCAAGGCTCACCAAACATTTGCTGCCTTTATGTCTGCCCAGGTTTGGAGCCCCTCACGTATCAGATAATTACTCAAAGAATGCCTTGGAACATGGAGGCCAGGACAGGAAGACTGGCTCAGCAGTAGCTAGGAATGTGCCTGGATTGGCTGCTGCTTCATCTCCTACACAGAAAGAAAGTCCTCGCTCAGAGAGTGATTCAGCAGGTAGGACCTGAAGACTGTTCAAGAGACATAAGTTCTGAGGACAGAGTGTGGTGACTTGACTGAGGGACCCCCTTTGGAGCCACTTTTTCCAGCAGTTGATGACTTACTTCCCCATCTACACATGGTTTCATGAAATGTTCTGGGAGGTCTGACCACCATGGACTCTGCTCTGCACTGAATCAAGAGCCAGGTGCTCCTACTCCCTTCTGTTGTTGTGCCTGCATACATCTGCACCTGCACAGCTGGTATCCATTGTCTTTGCTAGGGAAGGGAAACCCCATGTAACCTGTATGTTGCTATTTGTCATCTCTCAGATGTACTCAGGAGCACCTACCCATATACCATCTACCCATCTACCCTTAGAGACCCCTTTTATCTGCTCTGGGTGCTTAGATACTCAGGATATGGGCAAGAAGCCAGCTTTCTGTTAGGAGTTGCCAGCACCTTAGCTGGGGCTGACAAGAAACTGCAAGGGCAGGAACACCCACAGTAGGGACCACCCATGCTGACATCAGAGAAAGAGCAGAGTGCCTGCTGTGACCTGGGTTGGGATAGGTGAGATGGTACCTATTTTGTACCATCAGCCTTACTGGAGGACAGATGGGGCTTCACAGGTATCCCATGAGGCACCACATCAGCAAGAACTGATGCCCACATGAGCTCTGCCCTCTGTTGCATGGGTAATTTATAGGATCCTTTCCATGTGATTTATAAGGGCCAATACACCCAAGTGTTCCAGGGTTTGAGGAACCATGTAGGCACTACTGGGGAGTCCTGCCACCTCTGACACTTGAGACAGAGAAGGCTTTTCTGTGGTTTCCTAATTGGGAGCATCTTGCATTTCTGTTCAGCTCTGATGACCCCTCTACCCATCTCTATATGGGTGCTGCTTCTCCCTTGTCTATCACACACTAGGCCTGCCTACTCTTGACTGCTGCATCTCCTTCTGGCAGGTACTACATGGACAGCAGTTTTTGATGAGCCAGTGAACCCGCTGTCTGCAGCCCCAGGAGCTGCGAGGGATGTGGGTTCTAGTGCATGGGCGGCTGGTTCTTCAGTTGCAGAGGAGAAAGGCTGGGCTAAATTCACCGACTTCCAGCCTTTCTGCTGGTAACAAATATCAGAAATGGAATCATGCCTGTTGGGTGTCAGGACTAGTGTTGCCCAGTGGGCTCAGCATGTCATCTTCTTTTCTAGCTCTGAGACAGGGCCCCGGTGCAGCTCTCCTGTGGACATGGACCACAACAATGCCGAGGGTGGCCAGAGTCCAGGCCCAGAGAAAGCCTGTGAGTAGCAGCAGCTCAGACACCTGCCTTGACTAGTTTACAGGCTAGACCCCATGGAGAAGGTGGGAAATGGTCATGGCCCCAGGTGTGGCTATGTCTTTGTGGTGTTGGGTTCCTTACATACTTGTGGGATTGGAGTTGTCATGAACTGTTCACTGTACAATACATGACGAGCTTTAGGGTCCTCCAGCTTTAGGGATACAGGGCAGGACAGCATGCCTATTAGGATGCCCTCAGAGCCAGGTCCAATCAGGCTCTATGGCCCAGGCCTGTACTTTACAACCCACCTGCATCCTTGAGTCACATTGTTAAGTTTTGTAGATGAGTCCCTGCTGGGAAGCCAATATGGAATTTGACCAAAGTCCTTGGCCTGCATCTCCTTCCCAGGCAGCTGGACTGGGTAAGAACACTCCTGACATGTCCTTCCTGGGCATTGGGTTTAAAGTGACTTCTCTGAGCCCATGTTTCCTCCTCTGAGAAGAGCACACATGTATCCTATCTTGTGGAGTAGTGGGCCAGTCCACATGGAGGTACATACCAGTTCATGTGGTTCCTTCGAACATGCAAATACACATGTGTAACACTCAGGAAGCCAACATAAACTATTTCTGCCTCTCATCTCTCACACTGACTCATGCCAATCTGGGGTCCCTGTGGCCATGGTAGCTGTGTTCTCAGGCTCCTCTGCCCTCACAAATATCACAGGGTTTCTTCTTTTGCAGTTGGTCCTACCTCGCCTTGTGCCTGGAATGTGTGTGTCACTAGGAAGGCCCCACTGGTAGCTTCCGACAGCAGCTCCTCTGGGGGATCTGACAGTGAAGAAGATGAGAAGGCAGCGGGTGCTATGGAAACCGTGTGCACAGGCCATACTGGAAAGGCCTCTCCACCACCTAGGACAGTGGAGGCTGCTGTTGGCAGGTGTGAAGGGAGTGGCAAGTTTTCCTGGGGGGGCCCAGTGAATGTTGCATGGCTTCTGAGCTGAGGGCCGTAAGTCACTGGCCTTGTAACCAGTGAGAACAGGGCTCAGTGGCTAGATTTCAGCTCCCTGAGAACAAGTGGAGGCCAGACTGGAATTCCTTGCTGCTGCCCCATGGCTTATGATCCTGTGAAGCTGTCTCTAGAAAAAACAGTGCCTCTTTACCAAGGGGGAAGACTGAACTGGAGGGCTGGACTTCTTAGACAACAGTGTATAGTTTCTGTTTTAAATGTTTCAGAATAGGAGATAGAACCTGGGTGTCCCAAGAGCTCCCCAGAAACTTGGAAGGACAGTCCCCACTACAGAGGCCAGTTACAGAGAATACCTGGTTTTCAGGCTCGGGGACTGGCTAACCTCCTTGGTGTCTAGGGTTGTCCCTGACAGTGGAGGAAAGGCCTGTTGCCCTTAACTTTTTACAGGGCAAGCTTATAACTCTGGCCAGTACAAAGGCCCTGAGGCCAGATCTCCATCTAAGTTCAGGATGCAGTAGAGCAAGTCTCAGGGCTGACCCCTACCAGAGGACAAGGTACTAATCTCACAAGTCTCTTGACCTTAGGCCCATGTGGGTTTTTTGTGTATTTTGTTTTGGATTTTGCATCTACTCCTGTATGAGTATCATCTGTGGGCTTTCTGGTCTTGTTCCTGCCTACATGTCCAAGTCTGGAATGTACCTGACACAGGTTGTTCTTGACACAGCGGCACCAGAGAGACTGCCTAGCACAAGTTCACCATCATGCATTCAGGCTCAGGGTCCTACCAGCCCTACCTACTCCTCCTCCTCCCAAGCAGGGTAGGCCCTGCACACTTCTGGAGGGTCCTCTGTAATATTGAGACTTAAATGTTTTCCTCAGCTAAGCGTGGAGATCCAACAGCTGGAATCCATGGTTGGTATAACACAGGGGTCCCCAACCTTCCTATTGTGTGACCTTTAATACAGTTTCTCATGCTGTGGTGATACCAATCACATTATTTGCGTTGCTACTTCACAGCTGGAACTTTGGTACTGTGATGAACATAATTTTAAAGGGTCACAGCCCACAGGTTCAGAACTACTGTTTGCAGCTGGGACTCAAAGTCTCATACTCTGTACCCACAGTCCCTGGCTGCTTATGTCCAAAGCTCATGAGGCCCTGGCTCTGTGTTCCAGGAACCATAGGCAGGATATCACCCCTAAAACCAACAACACTGTGCATCTAAAAGACTTGTAGAAAAGCAAAAAAGTAGAGCCAAGACTTGGAGAAGGGTCCACATGGTTACTGATTCAGATGTGATAAATTAAGTATGAGGAAAAGCCTAGACTGGAGTTCCTTGGGTTGAGAGCACACAGGCTTGTTTGCGAGTCTTGCTGTGTTGGAGGATGGCCTCAATTCACAACCCTCCCGCCTCCATAAAGCGATCACATCACCGAGGAAGACCACCACATCCAACTAACAGCCTGCCTTAAAAGTTTAGGAGATTTGTAAAACCTTCATCCTCTTTTCCTAAATCCTTCCTAGAGAAATACTTTAACCCTGCTGCAAAAAGACAAAAGTAAACCCTTTACAAAGCCATTCTCAAAACTTGCTAGGTAGCTGAACCACTGCCAAATTTTATTCAGCCTTTACAACTCCCTCCCTGGGACAGAGCTAGGCATCTTTGTTCTGTGGGATCCATCTGCTACTTGTGGTTAGGCTAAACTAGGCTAGCCTTGGGTATGAAAGCCCTCAGTCCTTATATAATCCCTCCCACTCACCCCCACTTTTTTGCAAACACAGGTCTCACTTTATAGTCCTGGCCGGCCTAGAACTCTCTATGTAGGTCAGGCTGGCCTCAAACTCAGTGACCTGCCTGCCTATGTCTCCTACGTGCATGATTAAAGGCATGTACCACCATGCCTGGCCCTCAGGGATCCGTTAGATAGGTAAGGGTGAAGTTAAATTTAAGCAGCAACATTGGGGCCATCAGTAAATGAAGCTCCACAGCTGTCAGGATTTGAATGCTGCTTATAGGAAGGATTGAGGTCATGGTGGTCATGTAGCTTGTCCCATTGTCTGGGACTTGGGGCTACAGAGCCATCCGTAGCTCTTCACAGAAGCCATCTGTAGTCACCCCACAGAAGATAGAAGCAGAAAAGAGCTGTGTGCATCACTTGTAGGCCCTTTGCTGGATCAAGCCACTTTGCCGGTTGTTGGGTATCTGAGATAGGCAGCAGTGAGGTAGGGGCACCCGTAACTGGAGCCTGTCTGCCACACAGGGCTGAGTGTTCTGACAGTACCGTGTTAGCCCCTGCCTGCCCTGCACCTTCAGAAGTGACCATCAGTCCTGCCATGGCTACCATAGCGCCCAGCAAGGCAGGCTCTCCCACGGCCACCATAGTGGTCTCTTCCTCAGTGGCTACTGCAGTCCCCCCAGGACCGATCATGGCAGTAACCACAGCATCCCCAGCCATAGTTGCCAACCTGGGGACAATGACAAAGGACAGGTGAGTAGACTGGCCGAAGAGGGTAGGGTGGGATTGGATGAATCCCAGAAGCTCACATGGTGCAACTCTGCCTCTTCCCCCATTTATGCAGGAAGACGGATGCCCTGCCAGAAGGAGCTGCCTTAAATGGTCCTGTGTAACTGCTGCCACCCAGCTACGGCCCGCCCTGGTCAGGCTGCTTCCTTAATCAAGAAAACTACCTGGTGATGCA
>JADRCD010192150.1:0-38945 GCA_019843815.1 Montemys delectorum
GATGAGGAAACTTCTGCTCCCATTTCCTGAGGACAACTTGTTTATTTCAGAACGCAGCTCAGAGGTTTCTGTTTATTTTAATTTTATTAAAGCTAAAGAAAATGTTTATACGTGTGAATATTTTGTCAATATGGGTGAATGCTCACTGGGTACCTGCTTGGGACCTGTAGAAGCAAGAAAGGGGAGTTGGATCCTTTGGAACTTCAGTTATAAGTGGTGGTTAGTCATCATGTGGGTGCTGGGAATTGAACTTGTAACACTATTAACCGTTGACCCATCAGTTTTCCAGCCCTTCAGAGAACTTGCTAATCAAAAGTGTAAACAGTTCATGAGCTTGAGAAGGAATCTTCATGCTGAATACTGAGAGCATTTCCCACTCCATTACCTATCCTTTCCTCCCAAATCCCCTGTCTATCTTCTTTGATACAGGATCTTGCTATGTAGCCAAGGTTGGTCTTAAACTGAGAATTTTCCAGTGCGAGCATTTGACTGCTGGACCATGCCCCAGCCCCTCACCGGGGGAGTCTAGTAAATGCTCTGTTGCTCAGCTACCTCCTCAGCTCTCTCTTTACTTTTGGGGACAGTTTCTCATTAACTTACCTGGGTTGCTCTTGAACTCCTCTGTGGCCTAGTCAGGACTTAAACTTGCCATCCTCCTGCCTTAGCGGTTTCAGTGCAGGGGTTACAGCTAGGAACCACTACATCAGGCTCCTCCATTTCATTTCTTATTCATGCAGTTGAACTCTGACACACTGTTGTTTATTTTTCCCAGTCTGGAAAATTAAGACACATAGAAGCATTTAGGAGCATCTGGTCACTGTCACATGTTGGGAGTGTGTGTAGACATGGTCTTAACGTACACCTGTCTGTCCCTGACACTGATTCTCAGTCTATGTATGGCCTTGAGGCCAGCAAAACAACCGTGCTTAGGAATTTACAGGGAATGCTCATCCTAGGCCTGCAGACTAGGAATCTCTGGGTGGGTGGGGAATGGGTGGGGGCAGCCACCTGTGTGTGCACAAGCCTGCCAGGTGATTCTAATGCAGCGCCAGTGTGGAGTCCTGAGCTCTGAGCCTCTGCCTTCTGTCAGTGATCTTCCTTACCCCTCTGTGATGGCGAACTGACAGCTGAGGTCTCCCTCTTAGAGTTGTAGAACACTGAGCTTGGAGTTTACAGGAAGGAGGAATCAGTTCCTTCTGCCACCAAGTCAGAAGATCCTCACAACCGCTTTGAGAACATCAAGTGTCCTGTTGGCCAGTGTGCCTTGCTCTAGGGAAGACATAGAAACTAGGACCCTCCTAGTCTGGTTATTTTTGAGATAGGGTCTATGTAGCCTTGGCTATCCTGGAACCCCTGTATATAGACCAGACTGGCTTCAAACTCACAGAGATCCACCTGTCTGTGTCTCCCAAATGATTGAACACGCTTGCCACCATGCCCAACCCAGACATAGGAGCTGCTGTTTGTTGTTGAGAGGGCACTGACCAGCCAAAAGAATGATACCATCTAAGCCCAGCTCGCTAAACCAGTTGAGTTTCTTGGGGTTAGTTACAGAAGCACAGGTAATCCATGGGCTGCAGCTGCAAGCTGCATCATTTATGATCATCATTTAGGATCCTGAGCGGGAAGGGCACTGCCTCTTCCCCTCCAGGGAACCATGTCAGTAGGCTGAGTCTCATGAGGGTCTCAGACAGCAGTGGTTAGGTTCAGAAAGCTTTCCGTGGTGAAGGATGCCTATCCCACCTACATGGATTTGGGTGTCTCCAGCAGTTCCTCCACTGGTCAGCCTGCAGTAGTATGGTCCTGAGCTGGGCTGGGCTTGCCTTCCTAGCAGCAGCATATGCAGGGGACTTCCGCTGAGATGCTTCACGGATGCCATGTATACAATACACCTTGCAGGAAGTCTTCTGATCGGGGACTGCTATGCTCTAGTCAGCATTTGCAAAGGGTTGCTTCAGCAAAGGAGGGAAAGGACTATGGCATGGCTTACCAGGAAGATCCTGTTTGCTGCTGAACCCTTTGGACTCCTCGATTACCGTGTTACTGTCTAAACATTCAGCAGAAGAGCCTTGGGTACAAGAACTCACTCTCTCTCTCTCTCTCTCTCTCTCTCTCTCTCTCTCTCTCTCTCTGTGTGTGTGTGTATGTGTGTGTTGTAGTTATTTGATTACTTTTGTTTTTGAGATAAGGTCTCTTATGTAGTCAAGGCTGGCCTCAGATTCACTTTGTAGCCCAGGCTAGCCAGCAACTCATAAACTTGTTTGCTTTAGCCTCCTAGGTGCTGGGATTATAGGTGTGGCTATGGTGGCTGGTTGGTGTCATTCATTACTTTTTCTGTCAGTGACTTGGAGAATCACAGCATCTTGAGTTTTGCTTGTTGTCTGTGGAGGACACTAATTTAGTACTGAATATTGAATTCAGGGCTTTGTGCATGTTAAGCAAGGGCTCTGCCATTGAGCCACACCCTGAGCCCTTAGTGGGGGATTCTAGGCAGGTGCTCTACCATTGAGTCACACCCGAAACCCCTCACTGGGGGATTCTAGGCAGGAGCTCTACCACTGAGCTACACCCTAGCCCCTCACTGGGGGATTCTAGGCAGGAGCTCTGCCACTGAGCTACACCCTAGCCCCTCACTGGAGGATTCTAGGCAGGGGCTCTACCACTGAGCCACACCCCAGCCCCTCCCTGGGGGACTCTAGGCAGGGCCTCTACCATTGAGCCACACCCCAGCTCCTCACTGGGGGATTCTGGGCAAGCATTTTACCAGAGCTACATTTCCCAGCCAATTTTTACTTTCTAAGATAGGACTGGGCTTGAACTCAACCGTATTTATCCCAAATTGGCCTTGAACTTGTGATCTTTCTGATTGAGCTTCTTCCCAAGCAGCTCATCCCCACATGCAGACTGTACTACCAGACATGGCTTCTGGTGGAACACTTAAAGTTTTGTTTTTGTTTTTGTTTTTGTTTTTTGAGACAGGGTTTCTCTGTGTAGCCCTGGCTGTCCTGGAACTTACTCTGTAGACCAGGCTGGCCTCAAATTCAGAAATCCACCTGCCTCTGCCTCCCAAATGCTGGGATTATAGGCGTGCGCCACCACCACCGCCCGATACTTTCGAAGTTTTGTTGGTGGCTTCACATAGTAATGAATAAAAGTCGGTGACATTTATTGAGTGTTTTATTTTCACCAGCTATTTTCAGCTCTGCTGTGTCATTTAATTCTGAGGCACATTGCTGCCAGCTGAGAACCCCACACAAAAGCAGTTTGTTCCAGAGTAGTCAAAGCAGGGAGCACGTGAAGTTGGTAGGACCTGTCTAGGGGACATTGGAGGGACTGCAAAAATTCTTGCTATGTTCTCTGTATAAGTGGTACAGGCCTGCTGGGTAGTAAGGGCTCCTTCTGTCTTCCCTCCCCCGACCCCTGTGTGTGTGTGTGTGTGTGTGTGTGTGTGTGTGTGTGTGTTGATATTGGGTCATGATGTTGCTTAAAATCTTGCTGGCCTCAAAATCTGAGTTTTCCTTCCTCTGCTTCCTGAGTTCTGGGATTATAGGCATGTGCCACTGTGTTTACCTCTTAGAATTTTTCTAATTACATTTATCCATTTGTTTGTGGCGGGGGAACACATGTGCCTCTGTGTCCATGTGGCAGTCAGAGGACAGTTTGAGGGCGTTCACTCCCAGGGATCAAACCAAAGTACTCAGGCTTGGCAGCAAACTCCCATGCCAGACTCTGTGTCCAGCTTACAAGCGATAAATACTGTGCTCAGGTTGGTCGCTCACATACCTACTGGGATATGGAGGCTAGCTTCCACCAGATTTCTCTCTTTGGAGCTCACCTTTGCCTTTCAGTGCCTCTCCCCGCTGGTTTCTCATCTAATCTCTTTTGTTTCTGTGGTGCTGGGGTAATATATGGTGTTTCTCTGTCTCTAGTGATCATGGATGCTGAGAAAGGTAAGGGTTAAGGTGCTCATTGGTAATCCCAAAGCATCCAGATTCTTGTTCTTCCTGTCCTTACTGCTTGCTGCTTGTGGTCTACCTGTGTCCAAAATAAACTTTCTTTTTTTGCTTTGCGACAGTTGGGTATGTAAGCCAGGATGGCCCTTGGCTCATACCTATCCCCCTTTGCCTCTGCCTTGGAAGTGCTGGGATTACAAATGTGCACTTTTTTTTTTTTTTCATTTAAAATTTCTTTTGAGGGGCTGGAGAATGATTCCACAGTTGAGTGCCTACTGCTTTTGTAGAGAACCCACATGGTGGCTCACAACAAGTGCTAGGATTAAGGGCGTGTGCCACCACACCCGAGGGGCCCCTGAATTTAGCAAAATAATACCTGGGGTCATAGTTGGTGCCTCCAAAGAAAACTGTGAGAGCATCTGGGTTTTCTTATTCATAGAAGTGTGGCTTTAAGATTTGCATTCCCTCTCTTTACTTTTTGTCTCCTCATTTATGTGTGTGTGCACATGTTGTTTTCATATGTATGTGCAGGTGTGTGTGTGTGTGTGTGTGTGTGTGTATGTGTGTAAATGTAGAGGACGTTAACTTGGGTGTTGGTAGTAGTCTTCCACCTCGACATATTTTAAAATGTGTATTTATTGTATGTTGCATGTTCATGTGTGGAGGTGAGGGACAACTTTCAGGCGTCAACTTTTTCCTACTTCTATGTGGATTTTGAGTTTGATCGGCTTGTGCCTGTATCTCCTGGTCATTTTGCTAGCCCTATATTTATTTATTTATTTTTATTTTCATAGGTTTATTTTTTTATGTGTATGTTTTGCCTGTGTACTCTGTGTACCATGTGTATGCCTGGTGACTATGCAAGCCAAAAGAGGGCATTAGATCTGTTATGAGCAACCATGTGACTGCTGTGAACCAACCCAGGTCCTCTGAAAGATCAGCAAGTGTTTAGAGTCACCTTTCTAGTCCCAACTATCCCTGTTTTTTGAGGGTTTGTATGTATATATGATTGTGCCTGTGTGTGTGTGTGTGTGCCAGTGGACAACCTCAGATATGTCATTCTCAGAAACAGTGTCTTAATCAGGATTCATTGCTCTGAAGAGACACCATTACCAAGGCAACTCTTACAAAGGACAACATTTAATTAAGTTTAATTAAGTTTTAGAGGTTCAGTCCATTATCATCATAACAGGAAGCTTGGCATTTTGCAGGCAGACATGGTGTTGGAGGAGCCAAGAGTTCTCTACGTGATCCAAAGGCAGCCAGGAAGAGACTGAAATTCCATACTGGGTGGAGATTGAGAATAGAAGACTTCAAAGCCCACCACCATACTGACACACTTCCTCTGTCAAGGCCACACCCACTCCAAAAGGCCACACCCCCTAATAGTTGCACTCTCTGTGGGCCAAGCATTCAATCAAACACACGAATCTGTGTGGGATAGACGCATTCAAATCACCTTACACCGAGTACTTCCTTTGAGAAAGGGTCTCTCATTAGCCTAGCTCTGGATGATTAGGATAGGGTAGACCTACTGGCCTACAGTCTATCCCAGGGTCCTTCTGTCTGTGCCTTGCCAAATCTGGGATGTGTGTGCTATCACCAGGATGAAAGTTATGTTCTTTTCTGGATATGGCAAGTACTGTGGGTTGTTTCCCTGGTCTCTATTTTTTTTTTTATGATTGATTTATTTACTTTTTTTTTTTTTAATGTCATATACTGTATGCTGTCTTCAGACACACCAGAAGAGGGCATCAGATCCCATTACAGATGGTTGTGAGCCACCACGTGGTTGCTGGGAATTGAACTCGGGGCCTCTGGAAGAGCAGTCAGTGTTCTTAACCACTGAGCCATCTCTCCAGCCTCTTGTTTATGTTTTTGTTTTTGTTTTTGTTTTGAGATAGGGTTTCTCCTTGTTGCCCTGGCTGTACTCTAGGATGGCCTTGAACTCAGAGATCCACCTGCCTCTGCCTCTGCCTCTGCCTCCTGAGTGGAGTGCTGGGATTAAAGGCATGAGCCACCCTGCAGGAACTTTTGCTCCTCTATACCTCTAACTCCTGAATGTGCTCAGGGTTACATGCTTCGCCCACCCCCCATGCCTGGCTTTCGAGGGTGTTTGAGAGAAGCCAAGGGTCAAGGTGCTGTTTGTGCTTTAGAAGATGTTTGAGAGATCTGACTTTTAGATTCTACTGTGTTCAAAGTTCGCATTCTTCACCCACATGTGATCCTTTGCTAATTATTACTGAGGTCTCAGGCTGTCTTAGAGGGACTGCCTTATCTTAATCTTCGGGGAAATCGTGAAGATAAGTACAAGCTTCATAGAGAACTTTGAAAAAGATTCAGCTGGGCACAGTGGCTCACGACTGATTCCAGCACCTGGGAGGCCAAGGCAGGTGGGTATTTGTTGAGTTCACAGTTAGACTGGTCTATGTTTTGATTTCCTGCCAGCCAGGGGTAAGGTAGTGGAATCTGGGAGAAAAAATCTCTATTAATAGAGACCTTTGTTGCCCCTCTGCTGCTTATCTTTCTCCTGGTATGTTCGCTTTCTATCCGTATGTCATTTGTATTACCTTGGTGTTTTCAACAGGCATTGTGTTCTGAGGTAGTGTCACACTGTATCCCAGGCTGGCCTTGAACTTGAGGCAGGTTGTGTTTGCTCTGCCTCTGCTTTCCAGATTTGGGATTATAGGCGCGCAAGTGTGTGTGTGTGTGTGTGTGTGTGTGTGTGTGTGTGTATTCATGTGTGCTGTTTCGTTTTAGTTTTTGAGACCAGGTCTCCTTATGTACTCAGGCTGGTCTGGAAATGAGGCTTCCCCTGCCTCAGCCTCTTGAGAGCTGGAATTACCAGTGTGCACTACCACATCTTGTCTACATCAACCTAATCAATCAATCGATCGATCAGTCTTTCTCTCTCTTGAAATCCCGATCCTCTTGCCTCTTCGTCCTAAGTGCCGGGATCACAGGTGTGTGCTATTGTGTCTTCCCTGTCTGTGGTTTTGATAAAAGGTTAGCTGTTGATCTGACCTGAGGGTTCTCTAGTACACAAAGTATCAGTCCGCCCCACTCACCCACCAGCCCAGTGTTTTCCTCTCTCTGTCCCTCAGCCCTCTGCTTCCCAGTCTCCACAATCCTGAACCAGGAAATGTTGTAAGGCCCAGTGGTGGTTTGTGAGAACAGCCGGTATAGGCTCACAGGCTTGAACGCTTGGTTCGTGGTTGGTGGAACTATTAGGAAGGATTAGGAGGTGTGGCCTGGTTGGAGGTGGCGTGTCATGAGGAGTGGGCCTATAGGTTTCAGAAGCCCCCAGAATTCCAGTTGACTTCCTCTCTGCCTAAGGGTTGTTATCACAGCATGTACATTTTTAGTTAGCTACTGCTCCACTGCTATGCTTGCCTGCTGCCATGTTTCCCACCATAATGGTCATGGATTCACCCTTTGAAACTGGAAGCAAGTTGCCAGTTAAATGCTTTCTTTTATAAGTTGCCTTGGTCATGGTGTCTCTTTCTGCAATAGAACAGTGACTAAGACAGACCCTGTTGAACTGGAGAGATGACTCGTTAAGAGCACTGGCCGCTCTAGCTGAGGACTTATATTCAATTCCCTGCACCTATGTGGAGGCACAACTCTGTTTTGTTTTTGTTTTTGTTTTTTAAGATTTATTTATTTATTATATGTAAGTACACTGTAGCTGTCTTCAGACACCTTAGATCAGACATCAGATCTCATTATGGATGGTTGTGAGCCACCATGTGGTTGCTGGGATTTGAACTCAAGGACCTTTGGAAGAGCAGTCAGTGCTCTTAACAGCTGAGCCATCTCTCCAGCCCCCACAACTCTCTGTTAATCCAGTTCCATGACTTAAAGTAATAGACCCAGGCGCTGGAGAATGGTGCGGCTGCTAAGAGTGGTGTTCTTGCAGAGGAGCCAGGTTGGTGCCTAGTATCTGTTTGGGCAGTTCACAACTGTATAGCTCCAAGGGACCCAGTAGCCTTTTCTTCCCTTTACCCACACTCAAAGGCGCACCCCCCCCACACACACACAATCAAAAATAAATAAATCTGCACTTTCTCATTTCTGGAGGAGAAAGGTCCTCCCACCAGGCCTGGTACTATTCAGTGTATATGTATACACACATGCATATGCACAATATCTATATTTATTATCCTTTGAGTGTGAGTGTGGATGTATGCATGCTGTTGTCAAAGTGGAGGCCAGAGGACAGCCTCCAGCGCAGTGCTCACCTTCTACCTTGTTTGAACAGGGCCTCCTCACTGTTGTACACTATGAACTAGCTGGCCTTCAAGCCTCCGTTTCTGCTATTTCTGTCCTCAATCTCTCTCCGCAGTGCTGGGATCACAGATTTGTGCTTCTAAGTTCAGCTCTCCATGGGTTCTGGGGAGTTAATTCCTCACAATTGAGTGGCAAGTGCTTTACCCGTGTCATCAGCCCAGCCTCCTGAGCGGTATGCTTTTATATTTAGTGTATTCAGAATTTTCTAACCATTAGTTATTTAGGAGTTTTGTTTTATTTTAATTTGTTTTTGTTTTTCAAGATAAGTTTTCTCTGTATAGCCCTGGCTTTCCTGGTCACTTTGTAGACTAGGCTGTCCTTGAACTTAAAGGTCTAACTGCTTCTGCCTCCAACGTGCTGGGATTAAAGGTGTGTGCCCCCATCACCTGGTTTATTTAGAACATTTTAAGAACATGTTAGCATTTCAGAAAGCCCCTGGGTTGCGTATGATGGTGTGTCCCCATAATGTCAGTATCCAGAAAGCTCAGGTAGAAGGGTTGCAAATTCTGTGTCACCTATGTGCAGATTTGATGCCAGCAAGGGATAATGTGACCCTGACTCAAAAACAAAAAGCGAAGCCAAACATTATTCATTGTAGAGTTGGAGAGATGACTCACTAGTGCTTGCCATACAGGAACCCAGGTAAAAAGTCAGGAATGGTGATGTGGAGGAGGCAGAGGCAGGAGGATCCCTGGATGATGTAGGGTCTCTTACCTTATCAACCTAGTTGAATGGATGAGGATCCCACCTATCCGTTCGTCCATCCATCATGGATGGGTCCCTGAACCCTGACTGGGACATTGAGGGAATGAAGAAAGGACAGACACATAGACATACAGAAGGGCTTTGGTAGCTGGGTCATGCTTGCTCTGGTGGAGCAGCACACACTACACAACTTGGACCCTCAGCACAGCAGGAGGGGCTAGCCAGTGGGTGGTCTCTCTGAGTGGCTGCCTGGGAAGAAGCAGCAGCGGTTGCTAGTTTTTGCACACACTGGTAAGTGGTTTGCAAATGTGTACTTGGACCAGAAGGAGCTTTGCCATGCCTCTGAGCCTTGACCTATAGGAAGGAGCTTTTGCCAATTCCCATGGGTCTGTGGCATCGGTATCCTTACATGGCTGTGCCCATGTCATCAGGACATTCTCTCTTAGGCCTTCATCTTCTTACACACTCACAGTGCCC
Organism: Montemys delectorum; assembly: GCA_019843815.1. NCBI lineage: Eukaryota > Metazoa > Chordata > Mammalia > Rodentia > Muridae > Montemys > Montemys delectorum. Next base: position 9,426 of record JADRCD010192150.1, read on the forward strand.
TTGGCTCTCCGCAAGACCATGTCTTTAAAAAAAGGACAGGGGTGGGCAGGAGACATGGCTCAGATGTTAAGAGCACTGGCTACTCTTCCAGGGGGACCTGAGATTAATTTCTCAGCGCAACAGCTAACAAGTGTATATAACTCCAATTCCAGGGGAGTCCAACAACCTCTTCTGGCTTCTATGGCCCTGTGCAAATCTGCACACCCGAGTACATGAAAGCAAAACACACGTTTGAAAAAAGTGAGGTAGATGGGATGAAGAATAAGAGATGAGGCTGACCTCTGGCCCCTCACACTTGGGAACAGACACATTTACCAGCACCATCCTGGTGGAGGTGTCTTCCTGTGATTTGTGCTTTCCTGGTGGTAATGATGGCTAGCATCTTTCTAAGTGCTTTTTGGCCACTATATGTCTTTGGAGGAATCTTTTTGTTTGTTTTTTGTTTTTCAATATAGAGTTTCTCTGTGTAGTCCTGTCCTGGAACTCACTCTGTAGCCCAGGCTGGCCACAATCTCACAAAGATCCACCTGTCTCAGCCTCCCAGGTGCTGGAATTAAAGGCATGCACCACCACTGCCTAGGCAGAGGAATGTATTTATAAACTGTCTGTCGTTAAGTTGCAAGTATTCCCTCCCTCCCTGTGTTGTAATCCTTCTCTATGAGTTTACCCGTTCACACAGAGGAAGCCTCCTGCAGGGATTCTTCTGGGTGCTGTAGCTGAGGGAAGAGGTGGGTCTGGTGTGGGTGTGCGGCAGTGGCCAGAGTCCATATGCTGAGCCAGCACAGGGAACGGGGAGGCCCCACTCCCTGAGCAACTGTCTTTACCCGTCATCTGCCTTGTCTCTTTCAGGCCCACGAACATCCCAGGTCACCGACTGGAGGGACCTGGACCCCAGGCGAATGCAGATGCCGCAGGGGAATCCGCTGCTGCTGTCCTACACCCTGCAGGAGCTGCTGGCCAAGGACACGGTGCAGGTGGAGCTCATCCCTGAGAAGAAGGGCCTATTCCTTAAGCATGTGGAGTACGAGGTTTCCAGCCAGGTAACTGGGACTCAGTGTGCTGTAGGGGAGAGCCACAGAGCAGCCTTGGGCAGGGTGGTAAGAGAGGGGTCTGGCTGGCTCTAGGGTGTGACCCAGTACCTGATGATGCAGGTGAGCTGGCCGATCAACTTCTGAATAGCTGCTGGTGACTAGAGCTGCTTCTGACTCAGCTAGGCCTCTATCAGGTCTATTCTTTGACTGCAATCTTTTTTCTTATGAATCTTAATATCTCTCTCCCTCCCTTCCTGACTGCCTGCCTCCCTGCTTGCCTGCTTGCTTGCTTGCCTGCTTGTCTGCCTGCCTGCTTGTCTGCCTATCTCTTTTTCTTACACAGGATCTTGCTACATAACCCTGGTTAGCTTTGAATTCATAGCAATCTTAGTGCCCTGGCCTCCTCTGAGTTCTGGGATTATAGGCCTGAGCCACCAGACCTGACTTACAGGAATCTTTTGAAAAAAAAATTATTTTATTTTATTTTGTGATAGGGTCTCATGTATCTAGGCTAGCCTTAAACTCTCAGAGATCTGCTTCCCTCTGCTTCCTAAATACTGGGATCATAGGCATTTGCCACTATGCCCAACTACAGTCTTTTTGTCTCTAGAATGCATGCCTGCACTGCCATTGTCCCAGTGCTGGTTTTCAACATTGGCAATCCCCTGGGGATCCGAGCACCAGCCCCGTGGGATCCGGGTTCCAACCATTAAAGGGGAAGGCATTGGCAATCCCCTGGGGATCCGAGCACCAGCCCCGTGGGATCTGGGTTCCAACCATTAAAGGGGAAGGCAAGACCATACCGCTCACAGCTTTAGTGATGCTGCTTTCCTGCTCTCAGGCACCCAGATGTCTGGGTTCATCAGACACAGCTCTGTTGTGACAGGCTTGGTTTGCTGGTCATTCCCAAGGTACCAGATATGTTGCTCCTTTTGTTCCTTTTTCCATGAATTTTGGGTGTCTTGCTCCAGTTAGAATGGCTTTGGGAGAGTTTTACGATATGTCCTGTAGTAGCGTAGTTCGTGGTTAACACCATCTTCAGAGAGTGGGGGAATTGCAGAGCAGAGGCCCACACTCTTCCGAGGAAGCACAGCCTGGGCTGTCCCTGGAGTTGTGGTGCAGGGCTGAGCTGGAGGGCCTCCCTCAGGGCTGCTTCCAGGATAGTACATCCATCCGCCAATCTGTAGACGCTGTGAGAACGTGGGGAGGGGGGTCCTGACTGCAGTGAAGCAGCCCTTGCAATTGGGCCTGACAAACTAAATGGCAGAAGCTGTGTGGCCTCCTGCTTGCTTTTTTCCCTCCTTGCAGGCTAATTTTTTTTCTTCTTTTTGTTTTGTTTTATTTTGTTTTCCTTGTTGTTAGGATCTGTCTCCGTTTCTCAGTGCTAGGGATATAGGCAGTGTCACATACTACCATATCCGACTTTTACCTCAATGCTGGAAATCTGAACTTGAGGCCTCATGCTTGTGTAGTGAGCCCTGTACTTACCTTACCAGCTCCTCAGCCTTATGTATTACTTTTTAAGAGCACAGTTATTCCTGTCCAAGCAATGAAGAAGTCTTATCATGACAGAGAGCTATGCAAACATTATAATTATATTTCTATGTAGACTTCTAGAACTTTTACTTTTTGGCAAAAACGTGGGGAGAGGGGGCAAGGAATTTGGTAACATTACTCCTGTGAGTTATGTTGCATGGTGGGAGAAGGCAAAGAGAGCTGATGGCAGAGGCATGGGCTTCCAGAACTTGATAGGAAAAGGTGAGATAGTTGAACTTAAAAGCCAGCTTGAGATACAATGTGAGTTTAAGGCCAGCCTGGGCAGCTTAGCTAGATCAGATTCCAAAAAGTAAAAAGAGGGCTGGGGTGTGGCTCGGTAGCAGATCCCCTGCCTAGAATCCCCCAGTGAGGGGCTGGGGTATGGCTCAATGGTAGAACACCTGCCTAGAATCCCCCAGTGAGGAGCTGGAGTGTGGCTCAGTGGTAGAGCCCCTGCCTAGAATCCCCCAGTGAGGGGCTGGGGTGTGGCTCAGTGGTAGAGCCCCTGCCTAGAATCCCCCAGTGAGGGGCTGGGGTGTGGTTCAGTGGTAGAGCCTCTGTCTAGAATCCCCCAGTGAGGGGCTGGGGTGTGGTTCAGTGGTAGAGCCTCTGTCTAGAATCCCCCAGTGAGGGGCTGGGGTGTGGTTCAGTGGTAGAGCCTCTGTCTAGAATCCCCCAGTGAGGGGCTGGGGTGTGGCTCAGTGGTAGAGCCTCTGTCTAGAATCCCTCAATGAGGGGCTGGGGTGTGGCTCAGTGGTAGAGCCTCTGTCTAGAATCCCCCAGTGAGGAGCTGGGGTGTGGCTCAGTGGTACAGCCTCTGCCTAGAATCCCCCAGTGAGGAGCTGGGGTGTGGTTCAGTGGTAGAGCCTCTGTCTAGAATCCCCAGTGAGGGGCTGGGGTATGGCTCAGTGGTAGAGCTCCTGCCTAGAATCCCCCAGTGAGGGGCTGGGGTGTGGCTCAGTGGTAGAGCCCCTGCCTAGAATCCCCAGTGAGGGGCTGGGGTGTGGCTCAGTGGTAGAGCCTCTGTCTAGAATCCCCCAGTGAGGGGCTGGGGTGTGGCTCAGTGGTAGTGTATCTGCCTAGAAGAAATTGTATAGTTGCTGATGTCCTGATTGCTATGCTCCCTTTGTTTTATAGCGCTTCAAGTCCTCCGTGTACAGACGCTACAATGACTTTGTGGTCTTCCATGAAGTGCTGCTTCACAAGTTCCCATACCGCATGGTACCAGCCCTCCCGCCCAAGAGGGTGCTGGGAGGTAAGGCAGGGTTCAGGGAGGTCCAGTAACGTGGAAGCAAGCCGCACTCCTGGTAGCGTGTTGCTGGGTGGGCCCATTGTAGCCCAGGCTGCTGCAGCTTGTGATCTAGAAGAGGCTAGTAGGAGGGCTGTAGTGCACACACACCTTGGTCCTTCTAGGGTCAGAGCTCTCTAGCTTAGCCCTGCCATGGTAGAGGAGGGTAGCCAGCCTCAGGTGCCTTCTGGCCCCAGTGTTGCCCCTGCTGGGTGCTTTGGGCTGTGCATGGGATTACTAGGATCAGGCCAGCCATCACAAGATGTTTCTTATCAACTGCAAATGATCCCAGAACCCCATGAAACTTGGTTGGCATATTTGTTGCTGTAACACAATGTCAGACAAAAGCAACTAAGGAGGGAAGGTACAGTAGTCATGGGAAAGGCAGGACCACAGCAGCAGTCTGAGGCAGCTGCTCACATTGCATCCACAGTCAGGAAGCGAGATGAGAGCTCAGCTCTTTATCTACTTTCTTCATTGCTGTACCACAGACCACGGAATGGAGCTGGCCACCTTTAGGATGTGTCTTCCCGTCTCAATTAATCAAATCTAGAAACTCACTCACAAACATCCCCAGAACTTGAGATTCTGGATCTTATCAAGTTGACAATCAGTGTAACCCATTAAGTGGGCAGCCTAATCCTGGTGGCTAAGGCAGGAGAGTCATGAGTTCCAGACCAGTCTGGGTTACATCAGACAGGGTGGAGCTTGGTTGAGCTTTATGTGGAGATACGGCCACCGTCCTGAAGCTCCTCACTGTGGATATGGGCAGGTTCCATCTAAGTCCTGCTGGTTGGCTCAGCTGCTGAGTGACTGGCCACTGGGACAGCTGTGCTCCTCACTGACAAGGAGTTTTGCACGCAGTGAGAATTGGAAGATGAACTGTCAGGAAGGGATCCTTGCCTGCATCTAAGCTGGCTCTGTCCTGTCAGGGCTAATAAGTGCCTGGAGGTTTGGCAGACGCTGTCACCTGACTCAGAATTTCTGAGAGCTCAGTGGTCTAGGACTCCTGGAGGGCTGAGGCAGGGTGGGGATTGGATGGGTGGGCCTTATCTCATTGTATTTTTCCTTTTACTTTTTTGCTTTGTTTGAGACTGGCAGCCCTGACTGCCCTAGAACTTGTTATTTATTTAGACCAGGTTGGTCTCTGCCCCTTGATTGTTAGGATTAAAAGCATGTGCTACCACTACACTTGACTTTTAGTGTTTGTGATTGGATCTCACTCATAAGTAGCTCTGATAAGCCTGGAGCTCACTGAGATTGTAGCCTTCCTGCTTCAGCCTCCCAAATGCTGAAATTAAATGCCTGTGTCACCAGACCTGGCCAAATAATAATAAGATTAGGTTTTTGTTTGTTTTTTGTTTTTTTCGAGACAGGGTTTCTCTGTGTAGCCCTGGCTGTCCTGGAACTCTGTCTGTAGACCAGGCTAGCCTCGAACTCAGAAATCCACCTGTCTCTGCCTCCCAAGTGCTGGGATTAAAGGCGTGTGCCACCACTGCCCGGCTATAAGATTAGTTTTACAACAGTGAGCACTGGGAGGTGGAGTTGCATTATCAGTACATTAAAGCTGCGTGTTTGGAGCTGGAGAGATGGCTCAGCGGTTAAGAGCACTGACTGTTCTTCTGGAGATCCTGAGTTCAATTCCCAGCAACCACATGGTGGCTCACAACCATCTGCAATGGGATCTGATGCCTTCTTCTGATGTGTTTGAGGACAGCTACAGTGTACTCATATACATTAAATAAATAAATAAAATTTTTAAAAAGCTACATTTTTATAGCAAGGTATTTTAGCCACGTCCTCCTAAGTTGCCTTTCTTGTAGAGGGCCATGTGGAATTTTACTGGTTCTCAGTTGCTTTTTGTTTAGGATAGGGTCTTACTTTGTGGTCAGTCTGGCCTCAGACACTGTAGCTCAGGCTGTACTCCAGCCAGCTGTAGTCTTCAAGTGTTAGCTACACAGATGTGTGTCATGATGCCTAACCTCCCAGTGTTTTCCGTTACACTGATAGACCTGGCATTCCTCCATCCATGGGTGTTTGGGAGCTCTGTTGCCCCCTGTGTTCTTAGCCTCTGATGAGTTGCTTCAAAGCCTGCTCTGAGTGGGGGCTCTGCTGACTGTGCGGTGACCCTGTACTCTCTGTCCTGCAGCCGACAGGGAGTTCATCGAGGGCCGCCGGAGGGCCCTGAAGCGCTTTATCAACCTGGTGGCCCGGCACCCACCCTTCTCTGAGGATGTGCTCCTTAAACTATTCCTGTCCTTCAGTGGCTCAGTAAGTGTGTTCCTTGGTCCCATCCTGGGTGGAACTCTGGGGCCTGAAACTCCTCTTGCTACATTCTTTTCTTTATTTGAGACCTGGTCGCACACTCAGGCTGGCCCTGCTTGGGGTTATATCAGAGGCAATCTTCCTGACTCAGCCTCCCAAGTGCTGGGAGCCCATACCTAGATTTTATTCCCTGAACCTGTGTTTCTTCTCCTGTCTCCTGTCTCTTGTTTGAATATCCAGAGTGGGTTTGTTATGTGGTTGACAAAGCAAGACTTCTTTTTTAAAATAAAGGCTGGGCATCATTTTAAAGAGGCCCCCTGTGTGACCTGGAGGCTTTGTATACCTCTGGCTGTCGTCCTTGGGAGATAGAAGCTTTTCTTTCATGGGGTTATGGTGGAGTTCAGGGCATGACAGTGTGTGTGCCCGTGTTAGGAATCAGGGCCTGATCCTCTCTAGATAGCACTGTGAACAGGTGCGAGCCTAAGGGTTCTTAATTGTATGTGGAAGGTTCCCACAATCCTTCTTGGCAAGCAGGTTCTATGATGGGTGGGCCGGACCAGGAGGGGAACCTCCATTTGAATGAGTACTTGGGGCTTTCTGAGCCTTACCTAGTTGTAGGGCAGGGTATGTGGGGTAGTCAGGAGTCGGCACAGTTTGTTTTGTATGCTTGTGGGGGGGGGGCTGTATATACACGAGTACTTGTGTCAGTGTGTGCATACTGAGGCTAGAGGAGGATGTTAGGTGTCCTGTTGATCCCTCTTCACCGTACTCTCTGGAGAGAGGGTCTTTTACTGGACTTGGAGCCAGGCTGGCAGCCAGCAAGGCCCAGCCATCCTCCTGTCCCTACTTCCCACAGTACTGGCCATGCACAGCCTTTTACATGGGCTGGGGTGTCGAACTTATAATCTCATGCTTTAGCAGCAAATACTCTTATCCACTGAGCCATCTCCCTAACCCAGCCTAGTGTTTGTACTTGATTTTACTTCCCCAAGGGCAGCTGGCCTCTTTGGGAAGGTCCTAGGCGTTCAATAGGTCATTACCCTTAACTCCCTACCTACGGTGGACAGTGTAAGTGCTTACAGCCTTGTTTCTTTTTGTGGTGCTGCCTTTGCACCTTACACCTCTTGTGATACTTTCCTAACCCTAGTGTGGCCTTCAAGCCCGGGATGCAGTGGTGGTGAGTGAGGGTGGAACCTAGAAGCCGCCTGCTCTCCAGGCAGGGGACTAGGAGCCAGGTGCCGAAGGTATACAGCCTCTTTATGGTAATGGGAAGCTCTCGTGTCTGTCTATCTATGGATGGATGGGGTGTGTCTGTGATGTCCATGATCCTCAGTTTCCCTTTTCAGAAAAAGAAAATTAGAAATGTTCTTTATGATCTTCCACAAAGGCTCTGCTGCTCACTATGTATTTCTGTGTCTCCCAGGTGACTCTGCCTGATTTGAAGGCTTGGCTTTGCCAGTGAGGCCTCTGTCCAGGGCCTGAGACTGAGTGCCCACTCCCTTTCCTTTCCCACCAGCCATTCCTGCGTTCTTACGGATCCCTAACCCGAGGATCTGTTCACAGGAAGCAGTCTGTCTCTGCGGTCCATGCTGGCCTGTTGTAGGTGGAACTCTGGTTCTGGAGAGGGGCTTTGCTCTGATCCACAGGCGGACCTTGCTGTGCTGCTGTCTTTCTGTCAGGCTTTTCTTACAGTTTAACCTGAGGAGAGTCCGAGACAGCGAAGGGATTCTGGAATGCCAGTGGGCCAGCACATGCACAAAAGCAACTTTCTCTTTAGAAAGACTGCATCTGTTTCTATGTTTTTTGAGACAGGGGCTGGAATTTGGAGTAATAGTAATCCCCCTGCTTCAGCCTCCTGAGTTCTGGGATTGCAGGCATGCACCACCACACCAAATTCCCACGGAAGCTTGAATTTGTCTGTTTCCCTCCCTCTTTTAATAGTGTTTGTGTTTGTGTGTGTGTGTGTGTGTGTGTGTGTGTGTGTCTGCTCACATATGCACATGCCTGTGGTGTATGTGTGTGGTGTGGATGCTGATGTGTATGCCTCTGTGTGTGTATGGAGGCTGAAGGAGGACATTTGGTATCTTGCTCTATGACTCTCTGCCTTACTCCTTTGAGACAGGGTTGCTCACTTAACCTGGAGTCATGCTGGCAGCCAGAAAGCCCCAGCTATCCTGTCTCCATTCCCCAGTGCTGGGTTACAGGCATATGAGGCAACGCCTAGCTTTTTATGTGGGATCCGGGGAATTCTGAATGAGATCTTCATGCTTGTATTGCAAGGTGATTCTAAACCCATCTCCTCAGCCTCATCTTCTTGAGACAGGGTCTTGTTGTATAGCCCAAACTGGCCTGGAACTCTCTTTCTCCTGCCGAGGTCTCCCCAGTGTTGAGATCACAGGCAAGCATCACTGGGCGTAGCTCCTGTGCCAGTTGGACTTCTGAGGAGCTTGCTTGTTCTCAGCTTTGGTGTCGTTGCTAGCAGGAGAGGGTGAAGCTGTCTCTTTCCTCTTTCAGGATGTTCAGCACAAGCTCAAGGAGGCGGCCCAGTGCGTGGGAGATGAGTTCACGAACTGTAAGCTGGCTGCTAGAGCCAAGGTAGTTTCCTGATTTTGGCTCTTCTTTCCCCTCTTAAGCTGAGGAATGGTAGTTCGAACCCTTGGTGATCCCACCACACCTCTGTTGGGTGGTGGAGATCACGCCATTACCCACCACCTGTCCCTGTTGGACAGCCTGGCAGCGGGGTTTGGCCTGTAGCAGATGAGCAAACAGGTTTTAGGATGCCATCTTTCTGAGACTAATCAGCAGGCCACTGTCTCTTTTTCTGCCACTTTTCCCCAGGACTTCCTCCCAGCTGACATCCAGACTCAATTTGCCATGAGCCGGGAGCTGATTCGAAATGTCTACAACAGCTTCTACAAGCTTCGAGACAGAGCTGAGCGGATTGCGTCCCGGGCCATTGACAACGCTGCTGATCTTCTCATATTTGGGAAGGAGCTCAGGCATGTGGCTCTGCAGGGACTGTGGCATTAATCAGATGGGGGGTGGGGTCTAGCTACCATCCTGACCCATTGCACTGTAGGAAGGAGAACCGTAGACCAGCAGGTGTGGGAGTGGGAAAGGAGAGCACTGGGTCCTTATGTACCACCCAGAGTCGCTCATAGAGTCTTTGTGGTACCCGTCACACTGAGAAAACACCTGCAGTTACAACTTACGGAAGGAAAGTAGGGTTGACTTTGCCTCCTGGTCTGAGCGTACACAGCCCATCATGATGGGGAAGGCAGGCAGCAGGAGTGTAAAGTGGATGGTCACACTGCGTCCACAGTCAGGAAGCAGAGAGAGGTGGATGCTGGGGCTCGGCTCGCTTTCTCCTTCTTATCCAGTCTTGGATCCCAGACCAGGCAATGATGCTGTCCTCATCCGTGGTTCTTCCTCCTCAGGCTCACCTCCATGTCCTCTCCCCCATGTCAATAATATTAACCAGCACAAATATAAAAAAGCTTGTTTGCCGTGGCAAGGTCAGCCAGGGGCAGGCCAAGTTTTCTTTATAACAGTTTAGTAGGGCCCCTTGTACCTGGCACACAGCTCTTGGGGTCTTGGCAGTAGCAGTGATTTCCTGGATTTTTACCTACTTCCAAACATCCCCACTGAACCTACTAAGACTCCAAGCCCCCTCCCTGGAGTTCTGGCCTCCTGGCAACACACATCTAGGGAAGGGACAGGCAGGTGAGTGTGTGTTCTGTTCCTGCAGTGCTTTAGGCTCCGACACTACCCCTCTACCCTCCTGGGCTGCTCTGCACCTCAGCACGTGGGGCTCCCTGAAGCAAGCGCTCAAGGGCCTGTCTGTGGAGTTCGCACTGCTTGCAGACAAAGCTGCACAGCAGGTGAGTGTCTTCCTTTTCCATGGGTCCCTTGTCTCAGAACATGCTGGCCTGCATGGTAGAGCACCTTTTGGGTACTCTGGCTTTGAAGTTCTTATCTCTGTGTTGATGATCTTCCATCTCTTCGTGGAGACTGCCTGTGCCCATATGCTCTGGATGTCTCCCCTGAGCCATTTACGCTTCTGAGAAGGCCACTAGTGACAGAAACAGATTGGGTCCTTGTCCCCAACCCTAGTGTTACTGAGGTTAAGTAGATTGGTCCTTGGCACTGTAGTCTTGTACTTGCAGTTGGCTTCTGGATGGACCACATATTTCCCATTGTGCTAGCTTGTGCTCGGCAACCAGTGACTTAACCCATTGGAATAATAACTAAGCCCTCAGTACCCCAAGAGACCTCCTTCTGTGTGTGTAGGAGCTGTGCTTGGTTTTAAATTTATTTTTATTATGTGGGACGAACCTAGGGCCTTGCACATGTTAGACACACGCTGTGGCACTGTGCCGCCTCGCAGCCTAACACTGGAGGGACTGACACTGAGCTACTTCCTCAACCCTCTTTTTCCCTTTTTTTTCTCCTTTTCTTTTGTTGTCATTGATGTTGAGACAAGGTGTCACTATGTTTTCTAGCCTTGCATTTAGAATCCTCCTGCATCAGTCTTCTGAGTAGCACTACGTGTCTGGGATGCCACTCCAGCCGTGGCTCTCAAGAAGTTGCTACTGTTGAGGCCTCGCTCCCTGCCCAGGAGGGAAGCTTTTTTCGGTTATGTGTCTGGAGTAATCCACCTGCTGGGGACTTGGGGACTTTTCTTACTAGAGGCTGGAAGCTCAGGTGCCTCGAGGTTTCTGTGGAAGAAGGAATTTGACCGCTTTGCTTGTGTGGAAAGTCCCTGATTTTTTTCCTCTTCTGCTCCCAGAGCCGCTATGTTCCCTTCAGAAGTGTGTCCATGTTTTTCTAATGTATGTACAATGCATGTGTTGGTTAATGTGTGTGTAGGTCCACATGTATGTGTTCACATGTGTCAAGACAGCTTCACATGCCATCCTTAATGATGCCATTGACGTCCTTTGAGACAGGATTACTCATTGTCCTGGAGTTCACCAGTTAGGCTAGAGTTAGCTAATCATGTTTCCTCCCAGCACTGGGAGTACAGTGAGGGCCTCTGAACTCTGTGCTTTCCTGTAGATTCTGAGGTTGGAGCTTGGCTCATCTTTGGCAAGGGCAGTGCTTAGCCCTCTGCCATCTCTCCAACTAGCGTCACTGCTATCTTCCTCCTTGTTAATTAGAAAAAAAAAATCTTAGCCAGTAGCAGGGGCCACACCTTTAATCCCAGCACTTGGGAGGCAGAAGCAGGCAAATATCTGAGTTTGAGCCAGCCTGGTCTACAGAGTGAGTTCCAGGACAGCTAGGGCTACACAGAGAAACCCTTTCTCGGGGGGTGGGGGGGGGGGGTGGTGGTGGAGGGGAACCAACAAGAAAAAAATTTATGTGTGTGTGTGTGTATATGTATGTGCACATGCATGCACATGCTCAGGGAAGGCAGAATCCTTCATCAGATCCTACGAAGCTGGAATTTCAGTAGATGGTGAGCCACCTTCTGTGGGTGCTGGGACTGGATTTGGGTGCTCAGCAAGAGCAGCAACTGCTTTTGTCAGCTGGCCCTCTCTCCGGCCTTTTACTCAGCCTTTTAAGTTATTCCTGCCTACTCTAACTGCCCCTTTCTCAGGCAGAGAGGGCCAAGACTTGAGGTATGTATCGTGCTCAGTAGGGCCTGTGCTTTGTAGTATGTGTGCCATGGCTTTGCTGCAGTAACTTTGGTCCTTGGACCTCAGTGTCCCCATTGATCATATATAAGAGCATGGGACTAGATCATCAATGCAACTTCCATCTGTTTAAATTTGTGTGTGCACACGTGTGCATGGTGCACGTGTGGATGTCAGAGGACAGCTTGGAGACCCCGCTCTCTCATTCCCTTGTTGAAGCAGGGTTGCTTATTTCTGCAGTGTTGTGCACTCCAGAGCTTCTGAGTGTTTTCCTGTTTCTGGTTCCAGGTTTCATATGTGGTTTGGGGGTTGAATCAGGCTGTCAGGCTTGCTTGCACAGCAGGTGCTTTTAACCAGTTACCTTGCTGGCCCAAACTATTTTCTTTTCTTCTTCCCTTTGTCTCTCTCAACTTCCTCTCCCCTTCCTTCCTTCCTTCTTCCCTCCCTCCTTCCCTCCCTCCTTTAGTCCTGGATGGTCTGGACTCATCAAGATCCACCTGCCTTTCTCCTTCAAATGCTGGGATTAACTGCCTGTAGCACCATGCCCTTGCTGACAATTTTTTTTTTTAAATATGCGTGTGTGCATGTGTGCACACGTGTGTGCATGTGCCATGACATGCTTGTGGAGGCCAGAGAACAACTTGTGAGGTCAGTTCTCTTCTTCTACCCCTGTGGGCCCTGTGGATGGAACTGGGGTGTCAGCCTTGGTGGTGAATGCCCTACCCTGCTGAGCCCTCTTACCTGCCCCAGGCTACCTTCTTTTATCAATGTAACTGTCCTGCAAGTGTGGGTTTAAGAAGCATACATGAAGCTGTTTGTCAGAGAGACTGGACTGGCCTCTCTAGACTCAACAGGAAGCCTCAGTCTGGGTGTTGGGTTCTGCACAGCACAGGATGGATAGCTCTGTAGGTTCCCAAGGAAGGATTTCTGATTCAGCTGCCTGTGCCTCCATTTTGAAGCTGGTGTGTCTGGAGTGCTGGATGGTGAATGAGTAGCTTGAGGCTCCTCCCAACCCCGTGTTTTTTGACATTTTTGACTTCCCTATTGAAACTTAACTTAGGGGGAATGTACTGCTTCCTGGATATTTCTCCCAGTCCTTATGTTGAAGTTAATGGAAGTTGTTTGGCTTAGTTTAGGATCTTAGATTTGGGGTGAGGGGGTGAATTCCCACTTTGTTCCTGAAGCTGACTTGCTACTTACTTTGTAGCTAAGCCTGGCCTTGAAACTGTACTCCTCCTACCTTGGCCTCCTGACTGCTGGGATTACAGGTGTGCACCAACATGGCCAGCTTGTGGTGTGTGCATATGTGCAGAGGTCAGAAGAGGGTGTTGGGAGTTTCACTTCATCATTATTCCCTTGAAACAGGGTCTCTCACTGAACCTGAGCCAGGCATGTGGCCAACAAGCCCTCTGGTCTCTGCCTCACAGCATCTGGTTACAGTTGTGCAAGTGGCTACCCTAGCTTTACATGAGTGTTGGGATCTGAGTTCAGGTCCTCATGCTTGCCTAGCAAGTGCTCTGTTTTGTTTTGTTTTGCTTTGTTTTTCGAGACAGGGTTTCCTGTCTGTCCTGGAACTCACTCTGTAGACCAGGCTGGCCTCAAACTCAGAAATCTGCCTGCCTCTGCCTCCCAAGTGCTGGGATTAAATATATATATATCTTTATATATATATATATATATATATATTCATTAATATGTATTAATTATATGTTTATACATACATATTAATAATTATATTAATAGTTAACACACACATATAATTAATTAATTAATTAATTAATTTGGGACAGAGTCCCCACTGTATATCCCTGGCTAGACTGGATCTGACAGATCATCTGCCTCTGCCTTTTGAGTTCACCACACCTGGCTCCATCTTGTTTTTCTTTTTTTGTTTTTGTTTTTCTGTTCTGCTTATTTTTGTTTTGAGATGGGTGTCTCACTGAACTTGGGTTGCTCCAATTCAGTTAGACCAGAGAGCCTGCAAACCCTGAATCTCCTAGCTTTCCTCTCCCTAGCTCTGGGGTTACATTAAGCACGGTACCTCACCCTTTTATGTGAGTGCTGGGAATCCGAGCTCAGGCCCTCCTATTTGCATGGCAAGCACTTTGCTGTCTGAGCTGTCTCTCAGAGCTTCTCTCCTTCCTCCGAACACCTTTGGCTCCCCTATTCTTTTCCTGGAACTTTTTACGTAGTATCTGATCTGGCTGCAGGTGTGGGATTGATTTACCTGGGAACCTCATGACTTAGTGGACTGAAGCTTAAGGGGACATTCCAGAGTCCCCCTGAGATGGCCACGTCCGACTTAGCAAGTTTCTGTGTTTCCATGAAAATGTCTTCATTTTCTGTCAGTCTTCCACCGCCTCTTCCCTACACGGTTCTGCGTGCAACAAGCCCGGTGTACAGCTGGTGTGGTGAGCATAGATTTCTTGGCTACAGCTGGAGTACTAGGAGCCTTAGCATGTATTGGCTGGGACATGTGTACGTGTATATACATGGGCATATGCACATGGCTATCACTGTGTCCCAGAGTGCTTCAGTGGCATGTATGTTGGAGGCCAGGCGGCATCTGGGCCACTGTTGCTCCTTCTTGTCTCCAGGGTGCCATGGATGAGTTTGAGTATTGGGCTTTCCTTTCGTTGCCAGATGTACTAACAGGCCTGTCTGTGTGTCTGTCTGCATGTCACAGCTGTCATGTTGCCTGTGTACAAAGTCCTGAGCCTGTATCCTCCATCCCATCCTTTCCTGGTTTGGCTTCCAGTGTGGCTCTTTCTTTACCCTGTGCTACCTGGAAGTAGCAGAATGTCCGGGTTCACTCCTCCACTCGCGCCTCTCTCATATCAGGTCCTTTGTGCCTCTCTGGTCTCCCCATATCCCCTTTCCAGACCTCTTTCCCTACTGTTAAAGTGCCTTTCTCCCAGCATCCTTCCCCTTTGGACATGCATAGCTTCAAAGAGAAGCTGGTAAGTGTTGGGCAGAGCAGCTGGGGCCAGCATGAAGAAGGCTCTGTCCTGCCTGTGAGAGAATGCATGTGGAAAGCCTGAAGGAGACCTATCAGTGGAGAGGGTGCTGCACTGTCCTCTTAACCTCCAGGTGTGAGAACATCTCTGCCTTCACCTGCAGGGCTCTCGGTGAAACTGGGCCCTCCTGAAGCCTGGGCTGGTGGCTCGAGGAGGAGAGCTGCCAGGCTGTGGTTGGGGGGGTGCTGGGTCCTGGGTGTTGTGTGTCGGTTAACTCATCCTTGTTCCTAGGGTAAGAAGGAGGAGAACGATGTAGTGGAGAAGCTGAACCTCTTCTTGGATTTGCTGCAGTCTTACAAAGTGAGTCTCCACCATGTCTATCTGACAGTGACCTCGGGATTGTTGATAGTGTGAGGGCAAGGCTCTGCAGGGCAGGGACTGGCTGACATGTGATTTGTTTGACTTTCCTGGGGAGACTGTAAAGAAGTGTCTGTTCCTGGAGATAAGGCCCTGATAGACCAGAGGGGATTCTGCTTACATCAGCTGCTGAGGTTACTAGACCTGATCCCAGAAGCAGGGGTGGCTCACAAGTGGCTGCACCCTAGTGTGTGGTCTTCCTCCCCATTCAGTCTTTACCTCTTACTTGATCTTGTGGAGATCCTATGCCTCCCATCCTCCGTGAGGGGGTGTTAGCAGACCTGATCTCGTGAGGAGCTCATGTGAGCCATCACAGGTGCTCTCTCTGCTTCAAGATGGAGATTCGAACATCTGACCAGAGGGAAACAAACCTGTCTGCCTGAAGGTCTCCTAGGCTGGCTCAGGACTCCTGCTAGCACCCCAGGAAGCTCCCAAGTTGAAGGGGAGATAGATAGATGATTGCAGTGTGTGGTAGGAAACCAAGATACATGAGTATCTGTGACTGTCAGGTTCTGTAGAAGTGCCTGGGGCTCTCTGTAAACCTCACACAGGGGCTTTGCCACTTCTCATGGGTAAGGGCTCCAGGAAGCCAGGCTGAGCCTACTGCCAAGGCCACTAGAGAAACCTTTACTATGGAATAGCTCCAGGAAAGCCAGCCCAGAGTTTACAGGGAAGGTTTTGGAAGAGTTTGCTCTATTGACTGGGCTGGTAGCATGTGGCTTCTCTTGTTCAGGGCCTTGTGTTTCCAACATGCACCACGGTACCTGGCCTCCTGTGAGGTTCCTGTTTAGGGTTGAGGGCCCCACCAATTGATGTCAGTATCTCTTCTTTCTTGGGTACACTGTCTTACTACCAGTGAGATACTGGCTGTCTGAAGTTGGTTAATATTAGTAGTCTGAGGTTTGGGGCTGCCTCAGGGCCCTAGACTACACAGATCCCTTCTTTGAAGGGAGATTCATGCTCCTTTGGGGCCTGGGGTAGTGCACAGATTAACTTGAGCCATATAGAATCTGAATGGGGCTCAGCTCTGAACCAGAGTGTATATGTAACAGTTTGTCTCTCTTATTTAATTACATTAATGTGTGTGTGTGTGTGTGTGTGTGTGTGTGTGTGCGCGCGCGCGCGCGCGCGCGCACATGGAAGTCAGAGGACAACTTACAGGAGTCAATTCTTGCTTTCCACCATATGGTTCCTGGGACTCAAATTCAGATCATCAGGCTTGGCAGCAAGTGTGTTTACCTATGAAGCCATCTTGCTCTCCCCTTCCCCACCCCGTCACCATTCCTCAGCCCTGTTGGACTCTTTCCTCTTTCTGAATAGGAGAAGCCAGTCCTCCCAAGGGCCCTGGTGGCTCACTGCGTGTCAGTGTGAGCCCTTCTAACTGCCTCTGCTCTGCTCTCTCCTTGGCATACTTTGTCCTTTAAAATGAGGGGTGGGAGCTGTGAGGTCTCAGCTCCTCTGGGCTCTGGGTCCCTTTAGGGTTGGCTGCAGTAGGTGAACATGCCTCTCTCCCTGAAGGACCTGTGTGAGCGGCATGAGAAGGGTGTGCTTCACAAGCATCAGAGGGCACTGCACAAGTATGGCCTGATGAAGAGGCAGATGATGAGTGCGGCACATGGCCGAGAGCCCGAGTCTGTGGAGCAGCTGGAGTCACGAATCGTGGAGGTGAGCAGCAGGCAGGTATCAGGGAGCAGCTGTGGGCTGCAGGCGGAGTGGCATCTGGAGTTGCTCTGAGCTCAGGAATTGTGGGTATACGGATCAGGGCTGTGGTGTGGGAGAGGTGGGAGCTGTCTCAGGGGCTCAGCAGCTGTGCATTTGCCTGGTGTTCACTCCTGTGCATGTGAGGACAGAGACCAGCACCCAAGCTCAAAGCAGATGCTCTGGACCACATCTGAGGGTCCTGTGCACAGATTGGCTCTCTGCTCGCAGCAGGAGAATGTGATCCAGACTATGGAACTCCGAAACTACTTCTCCCTGTACTGCCTGCACCAGGAGACGCAGCTCGTCCATGTCTACCTGCCTCTCACCTCACACATCCTGGGGGCCTTTGTGAACTCCCAGATCCAAGGGCACAAGGAGGTAAGTCACCCCTGCCCCCATTTGTCACTGATGCCAGCCTGTCTTCAGGCGGCTGGCCTGTTGTCTGCAGCCAGTGACCTCCAGAATGGAGCTGATACCATTGAACTGGACCGTTCCTAGTCCTTCAACCTCTTGTGTGGCCAGAAGGGTGACACTGAAGACTTGAGGGTGGGATCAGAGAGACATCAGGAAGTTCATTCCTTTTAGGAGAACTCCGGGAGTCAGGAAAAGCATGGAGACTCTCTAGGCCCTACAGCTGAGAGAAACAGGTGGTGGGAGTTAGTGTAGCTGGGAACACCGAGGACTTACCTGCACGTCCTTTTAGCTGCCTCTAGATGTGGCTGCTGGAGGGGGTGGGGGGATGGGGTGGGAGAATCATGACTGAGTCATGGGAAGCCCTGGGATGCCTTCGCTGTGCAGGGGCCTGAGCTCATGTCTCCCACCCTTGCTCCTTCTCCCCAACAGGGACTGAGGTAGCACTTCAAAGACAGTGTGTGATTTTTGTGTGTGTGTGTGATTTTTTTTGGGGGGGGTCCTGGGGGATGTAAAACTAATACCCCTGCCCCAGCTGTCATAACAGCCCAATTAATGATTCATTGGAATTCATTGTGATGAGTAAAATTAGTTCTTGGGGGAGAGGGCTACTGATAGAGTGGTGGATGTTTATAGAGAGCTTCACTTCCTCTCCTAAGTAATCAACTTCTCAACAACTAAGATCCGATTTTAAACCTTTAAAAAATATTTATTCAGCCGGGCGGTGGTGGCGCACACCTTTAATCCTAGCACTTGGGAGGCAGAGACAGGCAGATTTCTGAGTTCGAGGCCAGCCTGGTCTACAGAGTGAGTTCCAGGACAGCCAGGGCTATATAGAGAAACACTGTCTCGAAAAACAAAAACAAAAACAAAAAAATATTATTCATTATTTATGTGTATGTGTGAGTTTATGGGTATCACATGTCTGCAGGAGTCCACAGGGGCCAGAAGAAAATGTCAAATTCCTCTGGAACTGGAGTTATATACAGATAGTTGTGAGCTGCTGTGTGGGTGCTGGGAACCAAACCCGGTGGTCTGTTAGAGCAAAAAGTGCCGTAACTTCTGGTGCATCCTGCCCAGTTTTGAGACAAGATCTCACTATGTAGATAGACCTGGCTGGTCATGATCCTTCTGCCTCTGCTTCCTGAGTGCTGGGATTAAAGTTGTGTGCACGTCTACATTTTCAGCCATTTTCTTTTCACTCCCTCCCCTTTTATTTTTGTATGAATATGTGTTATATGTGTATGTGTGTATAAATGTTTGCATGTATATGGGCACATATGCATGTGCAAGAGAATATATTTGTGCCTGTGTGTGGAGGTTGTGTGTTGATGTGGGTAGTCTCCCTGGATCGTTCCTTACCTCATATATTGAGGCAGAGTTGCAGTTACCCTGAGCCCAGAGCTCACTGATTCTTCTAAGCTAGTTATCCAGCTTGCCCAGGGATCTTCCCTCTCCCTTTATCTACTTAACATTTTCTCGGGTGCTGGGCATCCGAGCTCTTATTACCCATAAACCATCTCCTCAGCCCGCCCAGGTTTTTAATTGAAATGGCTCCAAGTTTACCATGAATCTGGCTTCAGAGCACTAAGGTCAGAGCCAGTAGGAGTTGTGTGTCTGTCCTTATCCTGTCAGGATTCTGCGGGTCTAGAAACCACGATCTAACCTGGTAAGATGGCTCAGCGGTTAAGAGCACTGGCTGTGCACTTCAGGGGGACCCAGGTTCAATTCTCAACATGGCATCTCACCTCGGTCTATAACTGTGGCTCTTGCAGTTTTGACATTTTCACACAGACTCACATGCAAACAAAACAACAGTGCGTAGAAAATAAAAATAAATTTAAAAAAAGGAAAACACTATCCACCCTTGAGAGGGACAGCCTGGTTGTGACTAAAGCCTGGCATGTAACTAAATGGTGGCTGGTAGCAAGATGGGTTATTCTGAATAGGATCTGGAGGGCTAATTTGGTGACATCTGCTGTGCTAGCCCCATGTAGCACCCCCCCCCCCCGTGCCTACTCCCCCCCCCCATCTTCCCTAGCTGTATTTCCTTGGTTTTCCAATTGGTTCTGGTGTCTCCTGCTGGTTATGGGAGCCTCATCTCCTCCAAGAGGGCATTTAGTGGTCTGTTCTACATGGGTCACAGGGACGGAATTTAGGTGATCAAGTTGGCAGCAAGCATCTTTACCTGCCAAGCCATCTTGAAGGCCAGACCGTGAATTTTTGATACCCTGCCTCACCTTCCTGAGTGCTGGGATGATGAGCACATGCCACACACACCTAACTTACGTGGGGCTGGGGATTCAAACTCGGGGCTTCATGCATGCCAGACAGGCACTCTGCCAACAGAGCTGCTTCCTTCGCCCTTGGGATCTCTTTTGACTTGTGTGGTTCCAAGGTCTGAGAAATGGCATGAAGGTACAACCACACTAGTTTTCGAATGTTGGCCTGGGTGTCGTGGTTATAGACCAATAGAGCTGTCACTGCTTGGCAGAATCTGTAATGGAGATGGGTAGAAGCTGGGCTCATTACAGCCGGCCCTTTTCATTAAGGAGCAGAGGTAGGCTAGGGAGCATTGACTTGTGGGTTTGGGGGGGTGGTACATGATGGCTGCCCAATAGCTTTCACAGCATCCAGGCCAGTAAATCTGCTCAGTGGGTAGAGAGCTTGCTGAGTGTGCACAAAGCCTGGGGTTCCACCCCCAGTACCACATATGCTCACCTGTAATCCTAGTACCCTGGAGATGGAGGCAGGAGGATCAGGAGTTCAAGGTCATTCTCTGTTATATAACAGTTACCAAATTTCTTTTTTCTTTTTTGGTTTTTCGAGACAGGGTTTCTCTGTGTAGTTCTGGCTGTCCTGGAATTCACTCTGTAGACCAGGCTGGCCTCGAACTCAGAAATCCGCCTGCCTCTGCCTTCCAAGTGCTAGGATTAAAGGCGTGTGCCACCACCGCCTGGCGTTACCAAATTTCTTAAGTTTCTGTGTGGGGCGCCGAGGATCAAACTTGGGATCTCATGTGGGTTTGGTAAGCTAATTCTAATCCTGAACTATATCCCAGCTCTGGTTTTTGATTTTTAGGTCTCACTATGTAACCCAGGCTAGCCTGGAACTTGTAATCTCCCTGCTTTGCCTCTGGAGGATGGGCCAACATTGAGAGAATGGGTGATTTGTCTTCCCTTTTAGATGTGGAACAGTGTGATGTGAGGGCTCTCATGTTCATGCCATTAGATGATAAGGAATGGGAAACGGCTTGTCACGGACCAGGCTGTGGCCACTCCCCTTAAATCCCTTTCCTCCTTTCTTGCAGATGAGCAAGGTATGGAATGACCTGAAGCCGAAGCTGAGCTGCCTCTTTGCTGGACCTCACAGTGTGTTGACACCACCGCGCTCCCCGCAGGAGGATGGCGTGTGTCCCCACTAGTGGCAAGGCCCACAACAGAGCTCCCTGTGGCCTCAACTAAAACCTCTTTGCAAATAGTGTGTTCCTGGCTGACTCCCTCCAGGCAGCAGCCATTCCTCTGAGCTGCCTGTGGGCTGTGCTGGTGGTCTTTGTGTCTCCCTGTTCCTGTTGTAGGAGGTCTTTGTGCCCCGAGCCTGCCCCTTGGCCTGTTGATCAGGTCGGTAGTGGGGAATTAGGGTGCTTTGGACTGGATTGTGCCCAGTGTCCACAGTGCTAAGGGCCTTTTGTACCCAGTAAGTGGTGTCTAGGGGAGCCCAGAGGTTAACCTAGCAGCAAAGGAATGGGAGGACTGGCCTGCCCTGTGGCCTGACAGGGAGCTGGTCAGTCTCTGAGGGTGGGATATAACTCTAGACTAGGGCCTGCAGACATTCTTCGAGGAGTATTTGAGGCCAGGCAGAGGTCTGATGCAGGAGGGAGTTGAGTGCAGTGGTTGGAGCTTTGGAGGACATATTTCACTCTAGTGCGATCCTTGGAGCTCTGGTCCAGGGCCTGTCAAGGTCCACAGTAAATGAAGGCTCAGGGTCTTTTTTTGTGTTGGGTTTTGGGGGATGGGGGTGAGGAGGGGTTGTGGAGAAGCACTGGAGGTGAGCATCCCTGTTGGGTGCCCAGGCCTCAGGCTGTTGGGCAGCAGGTTCCACGTGGATGGGAGCTATTTCCTTTACCAGGCCACTCACCTGCCCCTGTGCTGTAGTGCTGTAGGGCCCCCAAGCCTGGAATAGAGCCCGCCTTTTCTCACATAGTCTTTCCCTAACTGGGCTGTGGGTGCCTGACTCCAGACTTGAGGTTCCACTCCCAGGGTTCGAAGGACCCAAGAGTCCCTGTACCCTTCTGGGCATCCCGCTGTCTGAGCCTGTGTTGTGCCACAGCTATGCTTGGAGCTGCCAGAAGGACGGAGAAGCACAAGTATCACTGGCCCTCCCGCCTGCTTGTCCCTTATCCTGGGCGAGTGGGGCTCAGCTGTAGCCTTAGCTGGACAGTCCTGGGGCCATCACAGTAGGAGTGAAGGGAAGGGTTATTTTTTTTGGTGCTCCTTACCTGTTGTTAGCCACCCTGGCTGAAGAAGCTAGACAGGGGCAGTGGGGCTCTGGGACATTGCTGTGTGGGCTCTGGGCTAAAGGAGTCAAGAAGCTGGTGCTGTGAGATTCGGCTCGATGAATGAAGCACTTTATGGACTGCGGGAATTAGTTACTGCCACACCCAATAAACTGGAAGTGTTTACAGATGGTTTCCATGTAGCAGTTTTCTCTCCATAACCTCATGAATGGTCAGGTGTGTCTTGGAAACGGAGTCTTAAGTTGGGATGGGCAGCTGCCCCTCCCCTGGTGATCCCTGTGTGTGGGGGGAGTGTGGTATGGTAGCTTCCTGGATATAGCAGCATAGCTTCCTGCTGAAGGAAGGTTCCTCAGACCCAGAAAATCTGTTTAAGTTTACAAGTCTCAGAAATCTGGAAAGTACACAATTCACAAAGTCCCTCCCTGAGGTGGTATGACAGTTGCTAAGGGAGGAGACTGACCTGTTGAGCGCCCTGCATAATACAGAACTCCTGGGCTGTATTTCCAGTTCTCGCCCATGCTGTGGTCGCTGTATGAAGAGTCCCTACTCTTTTTTTCTTTTCTTCTTCTTCTTCTTTTTTTTTTTTTTTTTTTTTTTGAGACAGGGTTTCTCTGTGTAGCCCTGTCTGTCCTCGAGCTCACTTTGTAGACCAGGCTGGCCTCAAACTCAGAAATCCGCCTGCCTCTGCCTCCCAAGTGTTGGGATTAAAGTCGTGCGCCACCACTACTCGGCGAAGAGTCTCTACTCTTACAAGCTAAGCTACACTCCTGTAAGTAACCCCAGAAAACTCAATAGCTCGCTCAGCCTTTGCAGAATCATTTCTTTGATTGGTCTTTGGAGCCAGATTAGTTGAGTGCGTTTCCTGTTGCTGTGATGAAATTCCCCAACAGAAGAAATACAGTGGGGAGTGGGAAGTCATCCTGTAAGAGTTTGAGCCAGTTGGGTACATTGCATCCAGAGTTAAGCAGAGAAGAGATCAAAGTGTGCTGGGCTGTTGAGATGGCTCAGCTAAGAGCACTGACTGCTCTTTCAAAGGTCCTGAGTTCAAATCCCAGCAACCACATGGCGACTCACAACCATCCATAAGGAGATCTGACTACCTTTTCTGAGGTGTCTGAAGACAGCTACAGTGTACTTACATCTAATAAATAAATAAATAAATAAATAAATAAATAAATCTTAAAAACTAAACAAAACAAAACAAGGGCTGGAGAGATGGCTCAGTGGTTAAGAGCACTGAGTGCTCTTCCAAAGGTCCTGAGTTCAAATTCCAGCAACCACATGGTGGCTCACAACCACTCGTAATGAGATCTGATGCCCTCTTCTGATGTGTCTGAAGATAGCTACGATGTACTTATGTATAATAATAAATAAATCTTTGGGCCAGAGTGAGCAAAGGTCCTAAAAGTCAAATTCCAACAACCAGATGAAGACTCACAATTATCTGTACAGCTACAGTGTGTACTCATAAAATAAATAAATCTTTAAAAAAAAAAACAAAGTATGCACGCCAGTGCTCTGTTTGCTCTCTGCTCTCATGTTGTTCAGGATTCCCTTGCTAGAGAATCATGCCACTCACAGTGGGCAGGTCTTCCTACTTTGGTTAAGATAATCAAGATAATCCTCAGGACACGTCCACAGACCATCCTGATGTACACAGTCCCTCTCTGAGATGCTCTTCTCAGGTGATTGTAAATTATGTCAAGTTGACAGTTAAAACTGATATCGTAGGGGCTGCAGAGATGGCTCCTGTTCTTAGGACCTGAGATTTTCTAGTACCCACGCCAAGGTCCTGGAGCTTCAGCTCCAGGGGAACTGCCACCTGTCCTCCATGGTACCTGTACTCACATGCATGTCACCCCCACCCTGTGAACCTAATCAAAAACGAATCCAGTGCTTCTGTTTCAGCACTTATGTCTTGGCCCCTTTAGGTTTAGGGAGTTTCAGCTAACAATGTATTTGGTTGTGGATCATGACATAGTATGTGAGTGTATGTATATTGTAAATTATATTTTATATATATACACATACAAATACACATAGTATGTGTATAGGAGATGTGCACGAAGGTGCTGGTGCCAGTGGAGGCCAGAAGAGTGTGCCAACTTCTCTGAAGCTGGAGATACAGATGGTTATGAGCTGCCTGCTGTGGGTGCTGGGAACTGAACTCTGGTCTTCTCTAAGAGCAGTACTCCTCTTGGGCTTTCCTTAAAGGCTCCCTCTTCCTGAGGGAGAAATATTTTCTGTGAAGTAGTTAGGAACGGTTAGGATTCAGCATGAAGTGGAACAGCATGCTTCCCACTGATAACCACCCACATTGTGAGGTCCCCGTCTAAGGGCAGCCTGGAAGTCCTGGCTTCTCCGCCCCTCACATTAGGGAAGAGCCTGCTTCACTACAGCCGTCAAGGCAACACCCGTAATGCAGCCATGATCTGGTTGTGAACTCTGGAGCAGGCTGTCTCCAGCAGGCTTTGCAGGCTCCCCTGATTGGTTATCTTTACCTGATTTGCTCACCAGTCAGCCTAGGAGGCCTCACCTGTGTCTGTCTATATAACCCCCTGGACGCAGCCTTTTAGTCAGACTAGCGCCTAGCTAGAGTCCAGGCCAGAGGAGTACTTGTCTTGCTCTTGAGGCCTACAGCTCCAGCTTCTCTCAACGGTACACAGCTTTCTGCAGTTTTTCTTCAGGTGCCTGCTCTTGCCTAGCATCCTGCTCCCACCAAACACTTCAGAGTCTCCTTTTTCCATTTAGACTGCTACTCCTGCTTGAAAAGACACCATCTTTTGGTGTCTGTCCAGCCTGTTTGGGGTAGTGGGTGGGACAAGACAAAGAATTGGCTGTCTGGGTGGCTGATAGGATCTCACTCTCCTATCCAGCGTACCACTTCTTGATGCCGTAGTCACACAGCAGCTTAGGGGAGCAACAGTTTATTTTGGCTCATTCGTCAGGGGATACAGTCCATCGTGGAAGATAAGACACAATAACAGGAGTGTGAGCAGACAGGAAGTGGTGCTCACTTATAAAGCCTTAAGGCCCATCCATCTCTCTGACCCCCAGTGACTTAGTTTCACCAGCAGGGCTCTGGTTCCCAAAGGTGCCACAACCTTCTAAAACAGGACCAGTAGATGGGGATAAAGAATTCAAACATATTAAGTGTATTGGTGACATTTCACATTTCAATCCCAACACCTTGCAAACAGAAAATACCAGCCCCTGCTTGTGCCCTTGCACCGACAGCTTGTGGCTGTGTAGCAACCTGAGTGGCCAGAACCAGCCAGACCTCTGTATTAGAATTCGTCCACCTCGCGCAGTGAGTAATCAAGGATGGTGTTCTGATCATGGAACTTGAAGTGCCCACAGAACTTCTTCTTCTGAAGCAGAAGTGGGAACCAGTAACTGTCATCGGGCCACATGTCAGCAAAGGGGATCTGGTCCAGTTGGAACCACTGAGGGCGCATTTCTGGATGGGGGGGGGAGTTGAGGGGGAAGAGGAAGAACATAGATCCCTTTCAGCTGACCTGAGAGGGATTACCCCTGGATCTGTGTGAATACCTGTTTGGAGATTTTGTTTTGTTTGAGATACGGTCTCACTATTTAGCCCTGGCTGGTCTTGAACACAGAGCTTTTGTTATGTATCTGAATATGTCTGTGTGAACGAATTTCACAAGTGTGAGGGCACTAGAGGAGGCCAGAAGAGAAGCCGGCCTTGGAGCTGGCGTTAGAGCCAGTCACACACAGACTCATTCAGGTGCTGGAGACTAAACGTGGGTCCTTTGGAAGATCAGTGAGTGCTCTTAACCATTGAAATCTCTCTCTAGCTGTTTAGACATTTTTGGTGGTGGCTATTTATCAAAAAAATTTGACAGGTTTTATATTATTTTTAACTGCATATATGTATGTCTGTGTGTTGGTGTAGGCCCATAGAGGCCAAAGACATTGGATCCTCCTGAAGCTGGTGTTAACTAGTTGTCAGCCACCTGATGTGGGTGCTGGAAATCAAATGTGGGTTCTCTGGAAGAGGAGTATGTGATCTTAACTGCTGAACTAGCTTTCTAATATTATCCCCGCTTTACACATTTTGTAAAAATTATTTTATGTGTTTTGCCTGCATACTGCATGCCTGCAGTTCCTACAGGTACCAGAAGAGGGCATCAGATCCCTTGGAACTGAGTCCTGGACAATGGGAGCAGCCCTTTGGGTACTAGCACATGGGTCCTCTGCAACCCTTGTCTCCTCATCCTCTGGAGTTGTTTGAGACAGGACTTCCTCCCTGGAGCCCAGGCTGGTCTGGAATGAGTGGCAGTCCTCTTGCCTCAGATTCCTGGTTGCTGAGTTTACGGGTGTGCCATCCCACCATGCCTGCTTTATTTTCTTGGATACAGGGACTTTCTTTGGAGCTCTGGATGACCTGGCATTGAGTATGGTACCCAGGCTAGTCTTGAATTTGAGGCAATCCTTCTGCCTCAGCTTCCTTGGTGCTGGGATTATCACTGTGCACTGCTATAGCTGGCTTATCTGAGAGAGGAGCCTGGTCTAATTTTATAGCTCATCTTCATGACCATCTCTTGGTTTTGACGGGATTATTTTATGCAGCTCAGGCCTAGAACCCATTCTGTAGCCCAGTATTCCCACCCATTCAGCCTTTCTGCCTCAATGCTGGGATTATGGAGGTGCCTCAACGTACCCGGTTATTTTCTTACTTGTTTCTGAGACCTAACCTGTGTTGGGATTGCAGACAACACATGGTTCGTATCACTGCTGGGGATGGAACGCAGGTCTTTGTGCTTGCTAATCGGGCCTCCTGCCAACTGAACCACACCCCAGCTGCTGCAGGTGCTACTCCTCCTATTTTTTTTTTTTTTCAAGACAGAGTTTCTTTGTGTAGCTTTGACTGTCCTGGAACTCATGCTGTAGACCAGGCATGTAGACCATGCTGTAGAGACCTGTCTGACTCTGTCTCCAGAGTGCTAGGATTAAAAGCATGCACTACTACCACCTGGTTCTTCTTCCCTGTTTTTTTTGTTTTTGTTTTTGTTTTGTTTTGTTTTGGTTTTTTTTTTTTTTTTTTGAAACAAAGTCTCACAGTGTAGATCAGGTTGGCTTTGAGCTCACGGACATACCCCGCCTCTTCCTCTTTGAGCTCACGGACATACCCTGCCTCTTCCTCTCAAGTATTGGGATAGAAATTGGTGTACCAGTGTTTGGCTGATTTCCATATTCTGTGAAGTAAAGAAATGGACTCGTGCCCAAGCTACAAGGCTGCTTTGCCTGGCTGCCCCTGGTTCAGACACTAAGCAAACATAGGAAGGCAGGCAGAGTTGGGGCCTATACTTGGCAAGGGCTGATTCCTTTCTCCAAGGCAGGCAAGTGAGTCTGGGAATCCTTCCCTACCCATGGCTCACCTTCACTCTCTGTAGGCGTCCCATGCACGTGGTCAGCAGAGAAGATATGCACGTCCATCAGCTCGGGGGAACCCACAAACTCAAATGAGATGTGGCCCACCTTGTGTAGTGTATCCACTCTCAGACCACTTTCTTCCAGAAGTTCCCTGGAGCGGAGACAGGTAAGAAAGGATATGGGCATTAGCTAGCTCATGAGCATGGCATCCATCCTTACAGGGATAGGGCCATGAGACTGCAGCCCCAGGACCTGTCATCTGCGTATTCCAGGAGGACGTCATGCAGAGGCGTTGCTATAACCAGTTGAGGAATTAACTTGAACTTCATAAATTCAGACATGGTATCGCACACCTATAATCCCAACACTAAGAAGGGTGAAGCAGGGAAATTTGGGGTTTGAAGCCAACCTGGGCTACATAATTAAAGGCTACATGGAATACATAGAAAGACCCTTTAAGGGGGCTTGAGAAGAGGTTTAGCAGTTGAGAGCACTGGCTACTCTCCCAGAGGACTGGGGTTCAAATCCCCACACCCATGTGGCAGCTCACACTGTCTGTAATTCTAGTTCCAGTGGATCTAGGACCCTCATACAGACGTACATGTGGGTAAAGCACTAATGCACATTAAAAAAACAAAACAAAACAAACAAACAAACAAAAAACCCAGACCCTTAAAGAAAATTTAAAAGCCAGGCATGGTAGCCCATGCCTTTAACCCTCTGGAAGTAAAGGAAGGTAGATCAAGGCTGGCTCGGTCTACATAGCATCTGTCAATCTCAAGGGTATGTTTCCTACTCTCTTAGGCTTTATCCCCAGCTAGGCTGGCTCTGTAGTCAGATCTCCCTCTTCCTCACCTCTTAGCTCCATCCTCAATGGTCTCTCCTTCCTGCACCTTGCCCCCGAAGCCATTCCAGCGGCCAGCCCCAAAGCCCCTCTTCTTCATGCCCAGGAGAACTCGTTGAGGCTGCAGCACCAGCACAAGGGTATATAGCCTGGAGGTGCTCATGGTTTCCTGGGTCCTGTGAAGAGGGTCAGAAAATGGGATCTGATTGGCCTGTGGTCTGTTAGAGAATGCATCGTGTGTGCATCGTTGTGGATAGGTGGGAGGGAGATACAGTCTGGGAGAGGTGGATGGTATAGCCTACTGGATATACCCTGTGGCTTAATAGGGCATGTACAAATGTGCCTTTAAGGTCCCCTTTCCTTTCATTTATTTTTATATTTTTATATTTATTTATTTATTTATTTATTTACAAAGCTGGGGATGGAATGCAAAGCCTTGAGCATACTAGGCTAGTGCTCTATCACTGAGCCACATCGCAGCTCCTCACTGGGGGATTCTAGGCAGGGGCTCTACCAATGAGCCACACCCCAGCCCCTCACTGGGGGATTCTAGGCAGGGGCTCTACCACTGAGCCACACTCCACCTCTCACTGGGGGATTCTAGGCAGGGGCTCTACCACTGAGCCACACTCCACCTCTCACTGGGGGATTCTAGGCAGGGGCTCTACCACTGAGCCACACTCCACCTCTCACTGGGGGATTCTAGGCAGGGGCTCTACCAATGAGCCACGCCCCAGCCCCTCACTGGGGGATTCTAGGCAGGGGCTCTACCACTGAGCCACACTCCACCTCTCACTGGGGGATTCTGGGCAGGTACTCTACCACTGAGCTACACTGCCAGTACTGAGCCACCTTCCCAGCCCCCAGACCAAGCTTCCTATTACTTTTATCATTTCGTTAACCTCAACTGGCTAAGGCAGTGTCCAGAAGCTGGGACCCTTCTAAAGGTTGCAGCATATAAGAAAAGGAACATGAACAAGGGCTGGAGAGATGGAAGTGGTTAAGAGGACTAGCTGTTCTTCCATTCTTAGCATCCCCATGCTCACAACTGTCTAACTTCAATTCTGATGCCCTCTTCTGGCATCTTTGGGTACCAGGTACACATATAGTATAAATGTGAACAAAACTCCTATACTCCAGCTGGAGAGATGGCTCAGTGGTTACGAGCACTGGCTGATCTTCCAGAGGCAGCAGGTTCAATTCCCAGCAAGCATGTGGTAGCTTGCAACTGTCGGTAACTCCAGCTCCATTTATGGCCCTTACACAGACATACATGTAGGCAAAACATCAATGAACATAAAAAAAATCTTTTTAAAACCGTATATGTGCACAATATAAGTTAATTTTAAGAAGAAAGAATAAGAAAGAGGGAAAGAAAAGGGACCCGGAAGCTTGGGCCTGGTGCTGAGGCATGCCAGGAGAAGAAGCGGGCTTAGCATTGGCCTATGTTCTGACTTGCCTGTGCCTGAGGCTCTGGCTTCCTAACTCAGCAAAGTCAGCTCTTTCTTTCTCTCTCTCTCT